>JAVHLU010001254.1:0-34103 GCA_036785755.1 Colletotrichum ledebouriae | reverse complement strand
GATCCTTTTGCTCTTTTTAATAGCCTTCATAGGCTTCTTAGAGAGTTAGGTGCCTTTACTACGTCTATATATCCCTGCTATTAATATAAATATATATATATATATATATATATATATATATATATATATTTATCTACTTTAAAAATAATAATAACTTAAGAAATTTATAAATAATAAATAACGACGATATAAATAACGATAAAAACGTAGTTTAAAGAGAGGAAGATATTTATAAACCTACCTTAGTTCTAAGGGAATAGTAATAGCTATGCTTTCTTATAGAATTAGGATAGGAACGATATAGACGCTAAAATCCTCCCTTTCTCTCTTTTTATACTATTAGCAGGTTCTAGCGAGTATATTCCTTTCCTTACCCCCTTATATATTATTATAACTACTACTATTTAACTACTAAGTTATAGCTAATATAGCTAAGATAGCTATATATAATACTAATATAGAGATTAGTAGTCTTACTAAGCTAATAAATATAGCGAAATTAACTAGATTAGTAACTAGAGACTAATAAACCCCTTACTATTATAGCCCTAAGTACTAAGAGCGACGTGCTAACTTTTAAGGGATATTAATATAATAAAGCTACGAATTCTTCTAAGATAAGAGCGTTATTAAGAAGACCTTTCTATATTAAGTAATAAGACTTAAAGTAGAGCTATAATAACCTAGAGTAGTAAGATCGAGGTTACTAGACCTTTCCTATATTTATTTAGTTATTTAGTTTATATTATTTCCTTTTTTATTCTATTTAAAGAAAGTTATAACTACTTATTTTATTTTGCTATTTAGAAGATATTATAATAATAACTTTACTTTATTAACTAGAAGACTTTATTACTTTAACTATATAATATTAACTTTGATATTTATAGACCTATAAGTATTATATCTTCTTCTTTCTTAGCTAACTTAGATACTAAATCCTCTTCTAATAAGGGGAAATAGCCTAAGGAGAGATTTATAGGGGCTTTATTTAGCGAGATATAACTTTATACTATAGGATAGCTAGCCTCTAATAATAATATAGATAGGTCTACGAATCCTACCTCTAGAATAGGAATAATACCCTTAAGTACTCTGCGTTCCCCTAAAGGAAGTTATACTAATTAGGATATTATAGCCCTTACTAATCTCTTTATAAGACGCCCTATTATTATAATAATAACTCCCTATTTAACTAGAGCGCCTAAGTTTATTAGTACTAATATCTCTAACTTTATTACTAACTATAAGAGCCTTTTAAAGCTTTACTATAAGACTAATAATAATAAAAGGAACGAGGTCTATATATATAGCTCTAGTAACTATTAAGACGTAGTAAAATCTTATATTAGTAAAGCTAAGACCTAGAAGGAAGCTAAGGAGGAACTTCTATACTAGTTTAGATTTATAGACCTAAAGTCTTATTAGGACCCTAATAAGGACCTTTAGAACCTAGTTATAGGATCTTATATCGAGGATAATAACCCTTCCTAGGTTATAGTATTAATTACTACTATTTAATAGCTTTAATAGAGAGCTATCTAGCATAGAGACCTAGAATTTACTAATACTAAGCTTATTTATATTACTTATTACTATTTTTTAGAGAGAGCTATAAGAGCTATAGCTTAAAGTCTTAGCTACTAGCTTATTAAGGTTATTTTAAAGTAATAAGTTATAACAAAAAACGCCTTAATTAAATAGTCTACTACCCGCTAGGAACTTTAGTAGTTATCTAGCCTTATTAAGCCTAAACTAATAATAATACTTTAAGTCCCTATAAAGACAATTTTAATAAAGTAGAGGGCTAAAGCTAAGGAACCCTCTATAGGCTAGATTACTAGCTTAATTATTAACTCTCTTATAGAGAACTTTAGGACCTTAAATATTAATAGGGCTAATTACGAGATAGATATCTTAACCCTAATTAAGAGAGTTACTAGCTAAGGAGATAATACTTTTAATCTAAACGCTATAGAAGCTACTAAACCTTATAAATAATAATCCTAGGACTATTTATAGATATAATACTAATAATAGTAATACTTTTACTTATAAGCTAGATAGAGGGATTACTAAGGAGGATATTAGTAATACTAGGGATTTAGAAGAGGTAGAGCAAGAGGAGGCTATAGAGGCTTCTTATAAGATAGATTACTATAGTATATACCTTTCTAAGCTATAAGGGCTTACTAGTTTTATAACGCTATTAACTATATTATTATTAGCTATATTAAGTATCTCGAGGCTAGCTAGAATAGGGTCTATTACTATATATTACCCTACTACTTTATTAGCACCCTAGATATAAGCATAAAGGTTAAGACGGGTATTATTAATAAAAGCTATAACTATAAATTAACTAATAGCTAGATAATTTCAAAGTATATCCTAATTAATAAGAATACTTTTATATACTATATAGTTATTATAAGTAAATTAATAGAAAAGAAGTAGCTAAAGCTTCTAGAAGAGGTTATAAGAGTTATTAGTTATAATATAATATACTCTAAACTATCTATTAGCTTTGCGAATTTATTAAAGGATACTATTTAATTATACGACTCTATAAATATAATATTCTTTAGCTTTAAGCTAAAGAACTAATATATTAACTTAGTAGAAGATATTACTATTATAGAAAGAGGGAAAGCTAGAGGTTATTATATAGAACCTTATAATACTTATTATTACTAAGCTCTCTAAATAATAGACCTACTTATAATCTAAGACCCTCTTATTTAAATCGCTTAGAGAGTTATAAAGCTTCTATATAATAAGGAAGATACTAAAGATATTATATTACTAGATACCCCTAAGGAATAAGTTAAGTAGTAGAAGTAGGATAAATAAGATAAGCCTTGGATTTAATATAGTAATTTATAAACTAGCTATATTCTTACCCTTAAGCTATATAGTAAAAGAGTAAATAGGAAGGTAGCTATCCCTAAAGCCTTCCTTTATTAGAACTAGCCTAATTAGGATAGAACGGTCTATAATACTACTAAAGCTATAATAACTAAGTATTAAGTTTGGAATTACGCCGCAGCCCCTTTGCAAAAAGACTATAATAAATTCACCTAGTTCGCAAGTATAATTCGGGAAATACTATATAGGTATTGAGCTCGGAATTACGCCGCAGCCCCTTCGCAAAAAGACTACAACAAATTCACCCAGTTTGCAGGCACAATTCGGGAAACACTATATAGGTATTTTGACCTATACCCTCTACTAGTTAAGGGAAATAATATAGGAACCCTATACGTTCCTACTACTTATAAGTAAACCCTCTAAATATTACTATATAAAATCAGATATACGCTATACTAGGGCTAATTATATTAAAGCTGAACGGGCTACTAAGGCTCTCGTGGTAACGCCCTTACTAAACCTTTTAATAAGGTATTGCGAAAGCTACTATATAAGATAACTTTTTAACCTAAAAGGTTAATCTTCTAGTAAGGTACTAAAGGTAAATACTACTATATAAGAGGTAACTCCTTAACTAAAGAGGTCTTTCCTAAGAGGTTCTTATAGCTAGAAGTATAAGAAGCTCTACGAGTAGGGCCTTATACCTCTGCCTCTTCCTTATCCCTTAACTATATTAGTACTAGACCTTATATATAAAAACGCTAAGCCTATATAAGGTATACCCTTTAATACTAATAATATATAAGAGCTTACTAGAATTAATATAATTAATAAAACTGTAAGAGTATAGCTATAGGCCTAAACTAGGAAAGGCTAGAATGCTAAAACGTAGGTATGCGTAGTTATATTGGACTATTACTTAACCTTTAGTCTCTAGCTTGCAGAGTTTTCTTAAGGGGGTGTATATTTGCCGCTAATTCGCTGATATTTTGCCGATAGCGTTAGCTCTATATCCTATACCCGCTATTATTCCTTATAATTACCCCCCCCTCTAAAGCCTTAGTCCCTAAGGCGTACTAGTAGGGTAATACGGCTCTACGTCGTTATAGATATTATTGCTAACTATAGGGCAGCCTTTCTACGCCTTTATTATATTATTTACTCTTACCCTTTACGCTAGATCTAGGTAGTTATAGTAAATAATGTATTTTCGTTTTCCTAGCGCGTTATAGGTATTCTTAAATTTCGATTATTACTATTATTTTTTAATTAGTTACTAATAGTTATATAACTATTTAGTAGTATATAACTAGTAATTATTTTACCTTATTACCTAGCGACTTGAAATATAAAAGGGCGTCTTCTTTTTAAGGTCTCTAACCTAGTTAGAATTTCTCCTCTTTATAATCTTTTTTAATCTAGCTACCTCTCTTATTTTAGCGCCTATTTTATAAGCCTTTATTATAATTATTAAGTTATTTCCCTTTTCTCCTCTAACCTCGCTTATATCCCTCTCTAGTATCTTATTAATAGCTCTCTATAATATCTTATATTATATATATAAGTATAGTTCTTATAAAATACCTCTATAACCCTAAGATCCTTTCTAGCGATCTTACTAGTAATACTAATAGTAGCTATCCTTATCTTAGCTATCTTTATAAAATATATTAGGATATTATCTACCTTTGCTATATATATAGCAAGCACGTATAGAAGTATATCTATTATAACTTTAATAAGAAAAAATACGCTACTATAAGTCTCTACTAATTTACTAATAGGTTGCTATATATTAACGTTTTCTAGGTCCCTTAGGAGCTTTAGAGCATAGCCTAGATAACTTAGAATATATTCTACTAGATCTAGATCTAGTAGCGCGATAGTATCCTAACCCCTCTTTATTATTATTATATTCTAGCTACGCTTAGTAACTATTTAGTAGTATAGAAGTATATTACTAAGCTTATTTATAATCTTACTACTAGTAGTAATAGCTATAATATAGAGCAGCTTTAGCTCTAGGAGCTCGCCTCTATCTATAAGTACCTCGCGCTCGATATTCTAGTCTATATAGGCTATTACTTACTATTCCCTTGCTAATTATATCTTACTAACTACTAGGTTTTAAGTTAGTACTCTTTATAATAGTATTAATATTCTTTAGCGCCTAAATACTACCTAGCTAGTATATATTTATAATAATAGTCCTATTAACTACCTCTATAATAAGATTAACTACCTACTTAATAACCTTTTAATAAAGCTAGTCCTTATACGCCCTTACGAGTATAATATTACTTTTTTCCCTAGGTTTTACGAGGAGCTCTAGGAAAATCTTACTAAGTATACTACTAATAATATCCCCTCCTGCTTTATTATTATTACTAGTGCTCGCCCTATCTCCCGAGCCTCTTACCTTAGTACCCCTATTAAGTATAGCTAAAGTAGTAATAAAGAGTTAGTAAAGAAGACTAAGAGAGCTAAGGTTACTATTACTATCTCTAATAGTAATAGTTCTAGTAGTAAGTCGGGTAGTAGCGCTAGTAGCGAGTTAGCTAGTAGTTAGCCTATAAGTAGTAATAGTAGCGATACTAATAGTACTAGTTCAGCGACTAGTTGCTATAGTAGTTATAGTAGTACTACTTATAGTTATAGTAGTTATAGTAATCGCCCCCGTAGCTATCCTAAGAAGTTAATAACTAATTAGATAGTTAGCTCTTTTCCCCCTTTTATAGGATAATACCCCTTTTCGCTATAGCCTTAGTAATAATTCGCTACTTAATTTAATTAACGTTTTACTTCTAACTTAGATTTATTTCATAGTCTCGTGGTTTATAATTACTAACCTATTATAGTAGTTTTAGCGACTAATTATCCTACTTCTTATAAGCCCTCCTATATTATCTATTAAACTTACGAACTACCTTTTATATATTTACTAAGTTCTCTATAGGTTCCTATATATTATATTCTATAAGCTATCCTACCTACTTAACTAAGTATTATATATTATTACTAACGCCTTACTATATAACGATCTCTTTAACCTCCTATTTCTCTAGCTTATCCTTAAGCTCTAGGTATATAAGTAAGCCTTTATTACTTACTTAGCGATTATCCTATAGTTCTAATAAGGTAATTAAGAATATATTATATATCCTTTAGTATTATAGTAGTAGATAAACTCTATAAGCTTATATACTAATTAGTTCTATAATAGCTACCTATATAAACCTAAGCGCTAGTTTTTTATTCTTAAACTAGAAGTTCTTTATTAATAGCCCGACGACTTATCCCTAATAGTAGGTCTATTCCTTATACCTCGTATTATAATACTTAGCTTATACTTTAGTAGCCTTTTGCTACTATTCCTAGGCCCTCTTATAAAGCTTTAAGATATATTTAATTTACTCCCTTATACCCTATATTATAACCCTATTCGCAGGGGTTATATATTCTATATAATATAGGTAGTAGCTATATAGGGCCTCTATTAGTAAATAGCTAGTAGTGCTATAGTAACTATTATTATATATAAACTTAGCCTCGGGTAGCTAGATAGCCTATTCTTATAGCGAGTTACTAGCGTACGCTCGTAAGTACTTCTCTAATATCTAGTATATCCTTTTAGACTACTTATCGGTCTAGGGGTAATATATAGTAGAAAGGTAGCGCTTAATAGCCCTCTCTCTTATAAAGTCCTCTTAAAATTAGCTAGTAAGGAGCTTATTTTAGTTATTAATAATACCCTCTAGGGTACTAAAATAGCACTCGACCTATTTATAGATAATCCGTACTAGCTTAGTAGCTATTAGCTACTTCGTTATTAGGATAAATATAGCGAACTTAGTTATCTAGTATATAATAATAAGAACTACGTTATACTCCCCGCCTTTATACTAATAGCTTAGCGGCAGTCTAGTAATAAAGTCTATACTAATTTCCTAAAATAGGTATACTAGTAGGGGTAGTAGGTATAACTTTCTATAGGGCTTATGCCTCGGAACCCGGATCCCTTAATATATATAGCACCCTATAATATAATTATATATATCTATAGCTAAGTTTAGCTAGTAGAACTTCCTTAAGATTAACTTAGTAGTCTTATTTACCCCTATATAACCCGCCCTATAGTTATTATAGTATTAGTAAAGGATTTTAAGTCTTATAGACCTCTCCTAGGGTATTTCTAACCTTCCCTTATAGAATAAGGTTCTATAGCTATTAATCATATAGCCCCTATAATCGCTAGCTAGTCTACGTGCCCTCTCTAATTAGGTCTAATAGTATAAGTCGTTAGCCTATAGTCTATAGATAAGACTTTCTATTGCTTTAGAGGGTTACTAACTATATACTATTTCGCTTATTATAAGCTCCCTTATAACTTAGCGTAGGATATATTACTACGCTATAATAACCCTAGCTCTAAGTAAGTCCTCTAGGTTAGTAACCTCTTGCTAAGCGTTCTCTATATCTTCCCTTACTCTTTAGCGTTAGGTTATTATAGCTACTATAATTATAATAATATTAGTATGCTATAGAGCGCTATATTAACTAGAGACTAAGGTATCTCCGCCCCTAGAGCTATCTATCTAGAAGGGGCGTCGTTTTATATTAGCCCTTATAGTATTAATAAATACTCTTAAGGTCTCTATATTACCTTATAGAGTAGTAATACTTATCTAGAGGTTTACTAGTAGGTTATTAATAAACCCTAGCTTCCTCGCTAGGGTTAGGAGTATATTATTATATTTTACTTCCCCCTCTATATAATCTAGCCTCTTAGATAGCCTATCTACTAGGTTTATAACCCCCGACTTATACTCTAGGTTAAAGTTAAATACTAAGAGTTTATATACCTATCTAGTAAGCCTTCCCTAAAGGTCCTATACTAATATGCTAATAACTCCTTTTAGCGCTTAGTAGTCTATTAGGATTATAAACTTTTTTAATATACCTTAAAGGTAATAAGCCTAGTAATCTAGGCTTTTAATTATAGCGAGAAGCTCCTATTAGCGTACTCCCTAATACTACTTAGTATTACTAAGCTTTTATAAATAGTAAGTAACTAGTTACTACTAGCTATTAATATATTATAATAAGATATTAGATATAGCCTTTATAGAAGTATCTATTTTAACCCTTATTTTATAAGTTAGGTCCTAATATTAGAGAATAATTACTAAGTAGAAGGTAGCTTAGAGCTATTTAAAGGCCTATTAGGCTTCTTCTAGCTAGTAAAATTCGCTTCCCTTCTTATTATTCTTACTATCCTTTAGTAGGGATATTATAGGGGTTATAATACCTAAATAGCCTATAATAAACTTATAGTAGAAGTTATAGAATCCTAGGAAGACTTAGATCTCCTAGTAGGTCTTAGGCGGCTTCTATTTAGTAATAGCTTAGACGCGGGTTTAATCTATTAATATACCTTTAGGCGTAATAATATACCCTAGGAACTCTACTTATTATTAGTAGAAACTATACTTATTAAGCTTAGTATATAGCGCTTACTAATAAAGCTTATAGAGTACTTAGTAAAAGTCTTTTATATACTACTCTCTTATCTTAGAGTAGATTATAATATTATTTATATAAGTAATATAATAGGTATCTAGTAGCTTAGCGAGCGCTTAGTAAATATATACCTAGAACGTTGCTAGGGCGTTTATAAGTCTAAATAGTATAATAGTATATTTAAAGTGCTTATAACGAGTCCTAAAAGCTATCTTCTAGCAGTCTTCTAGCTTAATATAGATATAGTAGTATATATCTTAAAGGTTAATCTTTAAGATCTATTTCGCTCCCTAAAGCTTATCTAATAGCTTACTAATAAGGGGAAGTAGATATTAGTTCTTTAGTATTACCTTATTAAGGCCTCGATAATTTATATAAAAGCATAAGGATCTATCCTTCTTAGGTATAAAGAGAATAAGGGCGCTTACCTTACTTATTAAGGGTTAAATCCGCCCTATTACTTAGTTATTAGTAATATATTAGTAAAGCTCTTCTAGCTAGTACTTATTTAGTAGGTAGATAGGCCTATATAGAGGTTTCTTCTCTTTAACTAAGTTAATAGTATATTCTATACCCTCTAGGGCTAGGTATTCCTTTGCTAACTACTTATTAAATATTACCTATTTACTAAGTAGCTCTAGTAGTAATTCTACTTTACTCTCTAAGGCGTCCTCTTTACCTAGGGCTTCTAATAGTAGCTTATAGGGGGTAATATTCCCTAAAACGTATATAATATAAGCCTTCTAGCTATTCTCTATAATCTCCTATATAAATACTAATAGCTTAGTAATACTAAGGCGTTTATATCCCTAGGTATTTATCTAGGTATTAATTATAATATCCTCCTTATCTATAGAGTATTATAATAAGAGGAGGTCCCCTGCCCCTTTAGGGCGGGGAGCCTTAGCGAATAGTTACTATATCTTCCTTAGTTATCCCCTTAAGTTAATAAGGAAGAATATTAACTAGTATATATTTTAGCCCGTTATAGAGGACCTATTAAACCCTTTTAATATAGGGGCGCGCGCTACTATAGGTTATAGTTATAGGGACTTTACTAGTTAACTACTAATAATATTAACTTATAAATAGGAGTCTATATCTACTACTACTTCTTATTTAGCGATATTCTAGAGAACGATTACTTATTTTTTTATAGTATCTCCCTTTAGGAAAGTATCTAGTTTTAATATAAGCATAGGGGTTATTAGTATAATCCCCTAGCTTACTCTTTTTCTAATAGGTTAAGGTCCTCTACCTCCCTTATTAATTAGATTATATTAACCCTTACCTTATTAGTAAATACTTAGTATCCTATTAGTATTTTATTTATACTCTATTATTTATCCGGGTAGTCTACCCTCTTATACCCCTTCTTCTTATAGCTAAAGTATACTAAGGGGTTAGATATCGTAGGTTATATACTAGGGCTAAATATAAGCTAGCTCTAGTTAGGTCCCTATATTATAGCGCTAGCTAATTAGTAAGGTATTAGGCTCTAAGAACCTCGCATAGTCCTATAACTAGAGCCCTACTAGCTTACTTTTTAGCTTACCCTTATTATAAGGAGTACCCTTAGTATATACTCCTCGCTTATATACTACTTCTTACTTTCGCTCTATAGGGCCTTACTACCTTATTAGTAATATATCTCCTATAAGTATTCCGCTTCTATAGCGATATCTCTTAGTCTCTATATCTTAACCTTCTAATACTTAAGCTCCCTATATAGAAAGGGGGCTAGTTAGAAGTATAGTATATAGGCCTTAGCCTTACTATTTTCTATACTAACTATACCTAAGTTCTAGTATATTACTAACTATTTAGTAAAGACCTATATTAGTAACTATATATCCCTCTGCTTTATTATATCTAGCTTCTTATAGTACCTCCGCTCTTAAAGCTCTAGATTAATATATTATTAGTAAATAAATACTATAAAGTTAGCTTAGGCTAGGTCTCCCTCTAGCCTAGCCCTATAGTATTACTACTAGGTTTATAAGGAGGGGCTTATCTTTATAAGCGCCTATTAAATCTACTACTCTAGTATACTACTAGCGCGTAGTTAGTATCTATCTTTAACTACTTAGATCTAGTTACTAACCTAGTTTATAATAAAGTCCTCGCTTATAGTATAGTAATTATATATAAGGGGTTTCTTATATTCTCTCTATAGCTATCTTATTACTAGATAGTTAGTAAGCTCCTATAGTAGGGTAGTAATTTATTCCTTATACCTCTATTACTATAGATATATCTACCCTATAAAGCTCTCTTACTATCTCTATAGTAGTCTTATTACTTAGGTAAGGATACTTAAGGCGCTAGCTTCTTAAAGGGTCTTAGGCGGGGTACCCTATTAGCTACTACTTACTATTTATTTATTAAGTAAAAGTCGCTCTACTAGTTCTAGCGTTACCTAAGACCTAGCCTACCCCCTTAGGGTAGCCTCTCCTACTACGTTATTATAAGGATCGTCTAACCCCCTAGTATAGTATCTACGCTACGTTCCCTATATCTTAGGGCTTAGCGAGTAACTTATATTACGTTAGCTAAGGCCCTATTAGTTATATTCTATATACCTAGCCCGGAGTTTATTATAATTAAACTCTATTACTAATTTATCTATTACTAATATATTAGTATACTATTACTAGTTCGTTTTAGATATTCTAACTAGCGCTAGTTTCTTAAATCGAGGTAGAAGTAATAGAGTTATAAGAGTATAGCTATAGGCCTAAACTAGGAAAGGCTAGAATACTAAAACGTAGGTATGCGTAATTATATTAGACTATTGCTTAACCTTTAGTCTCTAGCTTGCAGAGTTTTCTTAAGGGGGTGCATGTTAATTATAACGCTTCGGGTGGTGTGCCGTAGCGATGCAATAACCCATTGCGCTATGCGCAAAAGATCCGCTATTCCGCGCACTTCGTGCTAGAATGCACTACATATACGCTTATATAGGCTAGCTACTAGAAGCTAGTCTCTTATAATTACCCCCTACTCTAAGCGCTAAGTCCCTTAAGCGTATTAGAGATAAGATAGATAAGTATATATAGACCCCGAGGTCTATATAACTAACGTCGCTATATATATACCCTCTAAGCCTAACTTAGGACTACGCTAGCGCACGGCCTAAGTGCGCTATACGCCGCTTATCTGCTATTATTACGCTATAGTAGGCGGGATTCGAACCCTAACCTCTACGTAGCTAAAAGGGCTAAGTCTAGAAGACCCCACGAAGTGCGCGGAAAATTATAATACTTCGGGTAGTATGCTATAGCGATATAATAACCTATTGCGCTATATATAAAAGATCCGCTATTCCGCGCACTTCGTGCCGGAATGCACCACATATGCGCTTATATAGGCTAGCTACCGGAAGCTAGTCTCTTATAAAAACCCGCTCTTTCTTTAACTACTCTATTATATATAGAGAGTATATAATTAGTATAGCCCTTAAGAGGGCTCTTATTAATACCTCTAGAGGGGATATTTATTATTATATTATAGCTAAGTAAGTAGACTTAGTAGTAGAAGCTAGGTAGGTTATTATATATCCTATAGAGTAGCCCTTCTTTAAGCAGGTCCTCTATACTATTAAGATAGAGGTAGCCTAGGCCCCTTAGGGGAATGTCGGTAAGTATAGCTTGCGCTAACTGCTTTAATATAGAGAGAGCGTTACTAACGATAGCATAGTAAAGGCGTTAGCTAACCCGATTGAATAAGAGGATAAAGATAGTAACGACTTCTAGCGGATAAAGCGGTAATAGAGGCGGTATTTAATAGCAGCGTAGGTAGTGCGTAAGAAGAAGGGTTAATAGTTTTATAGTCTACTAAATAATTAAAAACTATATTATTATTAATATAAAGTTAAAGATCGTGAGGCTATCTAGTATAACGGGCACGTATAAGTATAGCTATGGTTAGGAAAGGTGGTTAGTAATTACAATCACATAACCGAAGGCTATATATTATCAGGAGGCCCGGAGTTAGAAGGTCTGTTGCACTTAAGCAGGTAAAATCACTATGCAGTAGCTAGAGGCCATAATTACTAAGTATAAGGATAGATATAACTTAAAGGTATAAGAGGTCTTTATTCCTATTAATATTATACTTCTAGATTAATTTAATAAGATAGGAGCTAGTAATAATAAGCTATAGGAATAAATAGATCAATAGAATAATAATAAAAACTATTCTAAAGGCTAAGTAACTTTAGCTACTATCTCTATAGACTTACCTAAGGGTTTATAAACTAAGGTAATTTAATTTAACTACTATATAATTAATCCTATTTTTAAAATAGGTACTATAATAGAAGATTAGGATTTAGTATTACTTCTACTACTAAGACGTATTATTATCCTAGACTTTGTTATAACCTACTAGTAAATTATTATTACCCTTTATAGCCCTATAAATATATTAAGTAGGGGGATTATTAATAGTAGCTCTAAAATTAACCTTATTAGTAAAAGTTATATTAAGCGCCTAGGCTTATAGAGCGATATAGTTAAGATAAATGTAGGGATCTATAGGATTACTAATAGAGAGCGGAGGACCTAGTTTATAGGTATAATTATAAATAATGTTTATATTAGTAGTAATTAGATTTAGGATATTAGCTTTTTTATTTTCCTTAAAAACGCTTATAATAAGGACCTAGTACTAGGAGCTCCTTTTATCTTAAAGACTTAAATAATACTAGATTATATATAGGATTAGATTATTAGAGTCCTTTAGTCTAGGAGTATCAAGATTAATATCCTATTATTATTCTATATAGGAGACTTAACTACTCGCTTCTTAGAAATTATTACTAAGATAGACTATTTTATTTCTTCCTAGTATTAATATACTCTCTTATCTCTTATAGAGGAGGGGAAATAAAGGCTACTACTAATAGACCTAATATAATAATAAGCTTAGACTTTATAGGAAATAATTTGCCAACATGGTTGAGGGATAAGGATAAGGATAAGGGAGAGGCATAAGGCCCTGCTCGTAGTAGTAGAGCTTCTTATGCTTCTAGCTATAAGAACCTCTTAGGAAAGACCTCTCTAGTTAAGGAGTTACCTCTTATATAGTAGCATTCGCAGCACCTTTAGCACCTTACTAGAAGGTCGACCTTTTAGGTTAAGGAGTTATCTTATATAGTAGCTTTGCTATGAGAGCCTTAGTAGCCCGTTCGGCTCTAATATAATCAGCCCTAGTGCGGCGCGCGTCCGACTTTATATAGTAATATTTAGAGGGTTTACTTATAAGTAGTAGGAACGTATAGGGTTCCTATATTATTTTCCTTAACTAGTAGAGGGTATAAGTTAAAATACCTATATAGTGTTTCCCGAATTATGCCTACGAACTAGGTGAATTTATTATAGTCTTTTTGCGAAGGGGCTGCGGCGTAATTCCGAGCTTAATATATAGGGGGGTATATTATAATACGTTTAGTATTACCTATTCCTAGCGTAGTATATAACTAATATTAGCTCTAGAGCGACCTTTTTCTAGGGGTCGTTCCTCTAACTATAGTTATAAGCGACTACGTTATAGCTACTCTCGTTATAATAGAATAAGCTCTTTAGTAACTCTAAATGTGGCCCTATAGGACGTTCTTAATAGTATAGTATTAATAAGCTATAGCTATATTCCCTTTAGTAATATCCTAGGTACTATAGAGGTTCTATATAAGCTACTAGGTATTACCTTAGTTAATCTTCTCCTTTATAATTAAGAATCTCTATATATATTAGTCCTAGTTAAAGCTTATCTATAGCAAGTACCCTTATTTAATCTTAAATAAAATAAGCCTTATAGTTTAATTTAATAATATTACTTAAGCGAAGTCTATAGTAGGGAGTATTTCGCTTTAGTTATTCTAGAACTAGTTTATCTATTAAGTTCGGAATTACGCCGCAGCCCCTTTTCAAAAAGACTATAATGAATTTACCTAGTTTATAAGTATAATTTAGGAAATACTATATAGATATTTTAACTTATACTATCTACTAGTTAAAGAAAATAATATAAGAACCCTATATATTCCTACTACTCGCAAGTAAACCCTCTAAATATAATAAAGTTAGACGCGCGCTAAACTAGGGCTAATTATATTAGAGCTAAATAAGCTACTAAGGCTCTTATAGCAACGCCCTTACTAAACCTTCTAGTAAGGTAAAAGCTACTATATAAGATAACTCCTTAACCTAAAAGGCTAACCTTCTAATAAGGTACTAAAGGTGCTACGAAAGCTACTATATAAGATAACTCCTTAACCTAAAAGGTTAACCTTCTAATAAAGTATTATAAATACTACTATATAAGAAGTAGCTTCTTAACTAAAGAGGTCTTTCCTAAGAGGTTCTTATAGCTAAAAGTATAAGAAGCTCTATTATTATAAGTAGGGCTTTATATCTCTCCCTCTTCCTTATCCTTATTCTTTAACTATATTAATACTAAACCTTATATATAAAAACGCTAAGCTTATATAAAATATACCCTTTAATACTAATAATATATAAGAGCTTACTAGAGAGTTTAGTATTAATATAATTAATAAAACCTGCTCCTTTTTTAATTACTCTATTATATATAGAGAGTATATTATTAATATAGCCCTTAAGAGAGCTCTTATTAATACCCCTAGAGGGGATACTTATTATTATATTATAGCTAAGTAAGTAGACTTAGTAATAGAAGCTAGGTAAGTTATTATATATCCTATAGAGTAGCCCTTCTTTAAGCAGGTCCTCCGTACTATTAAGGCAGAAGTAGCCTAGGCCCCTTAGGGGAATATTAGTAAGTATAGCTTATACTAACTGCTTTAATATAGAGAGAGCGTTACTAACGATAGTATAGCTAGTGGACGAAGCGGTGATAGAGGCGGTATTAGCAGCGCGGGTAGTGCGCGAGAGGAAAAGTTAATAGTTTTATAGTCTATTAAATAATTAAAAACCACATTATTATTAATATGTTGTTGAATATCGTGAGGCTATTTAGTATTACGATCACGTGACCGAAGGCTGTGTATTATTAGGAGGCGCGGAGTTAGAAGGTCTATTGCACTTAAGCAGGTAAAATCACTATGCAGTGGCTAGAGGCCCTAGTTTATCTATAAGTATAAGTATTAAGTTAGATATTAGTTAAGAATCTTAGTTTATTTATTAGTTTCTATAGAGTTTATTATACTTAGCTATATAGTTATACTATAAATTTTATAGAGCTTATTCTAGAAGTTAAAAGTAAACTAAGGGCCTCTATAAGATATAATTATAATAAGGAAACCTATATATTAGAAGAATTGATTATAGTATTACTAAGCGAGATCCTATACTATAATAGTCTTATAATAAGAGAGGGAGATTATTTTCTTTAATAGGTAATATATTACTATAAATATATTATTATACCTATAGTAATTAAGTAAGTATAATATAAAGTTTATTATAATATATTCCTAGGGGTAGTCTAGTATTAGTAGGGTTCTTAACTCGCTTATAGGCTTATCTCTTAGCTTCTAAGCCTAGTAATAAGTATAATACTTATAAATATATTACTTAATATTAGTAGTTAGCTAGGGCTAAAAGTAGTGCTCCTTTAGAAGCTTAATAGCTTTATTTTAACCTAGGTATACTATAAGCTTTTAGGTATAAGCCTTATAGATTAATTCTATGTATAGGTCCTTCTCTTTAGGTATTATAAGCTTTCTATTTATTATTAAGAGCCTATCTCGCATTTTCTAGCATTCTTTTTTAGTAATAACAAGTATTTTTAATACCTTAAGTAATAATATATTAGGCTTATAGTTAAGCTAAAGGATCTATTTAAATAGGGGGTATCCCTTTAGTTTATCTTCTAGTTTAAGTATATTAATAGCTATTATAGGGTAGTTTATAGTAACCTCTAGTAGCTAGTATAATTTATTTATTACCTCTAGGGATAAGTAAGTAGGTAGTAGTAATACCTAAGTATAGCCTAACTTATAAATAGCTTATTAGAAATAAAGATCTTTATTTTTCTATAAGAGAGCGTTAGCTAGCACGTTTTTATATCCTAGGTAGTACTAGATATAGAAGTTAAAGCTAGCTAAGATACCTAACTAATAGGCTTAGTAGATACTTAGAAGCTATTTAATTATAAAGTAGAGTAACAATTAGTAGTTTATAATAACCTCGAAGCGCTAGGTAACTATAAAGAGTTTAGCTCTCTATTTCTCTAATGCTAGAATAATTATTATTATCTTATAATGATAAATAGAGTAGTTTATCTTATTTAGTAATATAATGTTCAAGAAATAAGCTATTAGGTATTATAAATGATTATTAGTTTATTATTAGAGGAGGGTAGTAGCGTAAATAGATTTAGAGGTATCCGTCTTAACTTAGATAGGTAGTTTAGGCTTCTAGTAGTATAGGATAGGGGCTAATATTAGGGCCTCTTTTAGTATTATAAATACTACTATATAGTTACTATTAAAGGTAAATAGGGCGTCTTTAGCTATAGGCTTAGTAAATAGCTAAGTAATCTTTCTATAATTTATAATAAATCGATAATAGAAGTTATAGAACCCTAAGAAGAACTAAACGCTGTATATTATAGTTAGTAGCTACTAGTCTTTTATTATAGAGACCTTTTTAGTGTTAGGGCTAATCCTATTAATTATAATAATAAACCTAAAGTAGCGCGTTATAGTTATACTAAATTTATACTTCTTAATATTAGCCTAAAGCCCTACTTAGCATAGCTAGTTAAGGACCTTCTTAATAAAGTCCTTATACTAGAAGGGGTCCTCTAAGTAAACTAGGATATTATCTATATATATTATATAAAGGTTATCTAGGTATTCTATAAGTATATTATTTATATACTATTAGTATATTACTAACTTATTATAGAGCTTAAAGGGTAGAACTTAATATTTATAGGAGCTATATTAAGTATAGAATATTATTAAGTCCTCTAAGTTAGAGTAGATATAATTTAGTAAAACGCCTAATATATATCGATCTTTATAAATACTTTAGCTTAGCTAATTTAGCTTAGTATCTTATTAATTAGGGGTAGTAAATACTAATCCTTCTTAGTAAACCCGTTTAATCTTTAGAAATTAATATAGAATTATAAGTAGCTATTAGCCTTTTAAATAATAATATTAGGGATATAAATAAAGTAATACCTAGTGCTATAAAGCCCTTTTTTAAATTCCTAAGGAGGTATTATGAAGTAGCCTCGAGCTCTAGTAATAACTACTTATATAGTAAGTAAAAGGTTAGCTACTTTTTTATACCTAGTTCTAGTTTAATTTAGTATTCATAAGGGTAGCAGGGAGGTAATATATTACTAGTAGTTTTACTAAAGTAATCCCTCTACCCCTAGAGGTATAATAAAAGGCTCTTATTAATTAGGTATTAGCTCTTAGCTTTATTAACCTCGAGTAGGGTTATGCTATTCTCTTCTTCCTCCTACCTATTAGTAATTATTAGGTTAAGCTTATATAGTAATATAGAGCCTAATTTAATATTAGTATGCTTTAGGTTCCTCTTAAACCCTATAGTATTAATAAGTATTATATTAAGGTCCTTCTTTACTTATTAGGCCTCGGGGCTAAGGGGTCTAAGCTTCTAATATAGTATTAGCTAGGTATAATTAGCTATTAGCGCTCCTTTTAATACTATATTTATCTTTTATAAGTTATTATTATATACTAAGTTTTTAAGTATACTACTTCACTATAAGATCTTTATCTTATTTCCTATAGCTTTCTAGGCGTTATAGAGCTATTCCTTAGCTTTAAAAATAGCTTAGCGACGCTCTAAATTAAGTTAATATTTAATATCGATTTTAATAAGTTAAAAGAGGTCCTTAATATCCTATATAATTATTTAACGGAGGTCTTAGGCTATAGGGGTATTACTTAGCTAGTATAAGCGCTATTAATATATATTTATACTAATATTATAGTAATTAAACTATAGGTAGCTAAGGATAAGGTTATATCTCCTATATTAAGTTAGAAGAGGGGTATTTATATTAATTCTTAGTAGTTAACTTATATATAAGTTATCTATACCTTAGTTATAATATCTAATAGCTTACTATTAAATCTAATAGCTAGGATAGGGTATTATAACTTATTATATTTAGTACAATAAAAATCCCTTAGTAAGGGGGTTATATAAGTATTTATAAAAGTATAGCTATTTACTCTAGTATTCAAAAAGGCTTTAAGATAAATATTATATCTATTATAAATTAGAACTAACTCTTTCTCTAGTAGTTTACTACTAATTAGTTGTTATAAGTTAATAAATACTATTATTAATTACTAATCTCTTTAGGCCTCCCCTAGTAGGGAGTCTATCTTTACTAGGGGCTCTAGTTTTTTACTAGCTCTAAGTTACTATTAATAGCTTTTATAAGCTTAGTAATACTTATAATAGCTCTAGCCCTCTTATTAGTGTAATCCCCTGAGGTATAGCTAGTATTACTATAGATAAAATAAGCGCCCTAGTTATAGAGCTTTTTATATAAAGCCTTAGGGATATAGCCCTAGTTAGTATAAGCTTATATATAGGGGTTTCCTTAACTAGATAGTTTAGTATAGACCGCTAGGGTAAGGCCTTATATAGTAATTTAATTAGCTAGATAGATATTAAAAAGTATTATAATATAAGCTATAATATAGACCTAAATAGTATAGTCTTAGAAGTTAAGGGCGCTATTTATATAATAAATAGAGTACTAGTTCTAGAGGGAAGTAAGTAGCTTCTTATAAAACTTCTAGCGCTACTAAGGCTCTAGGAGTTTAGCTTTATAAATAAGTTTAATAAAAGTAGCTCGTTTAACTTAGATATCCTTAAATAAGATAATAAGAGTATAAAGCTTTATCTAGGCTTTATTATATTAAACTAGGTTAATAAAGATACTTTTTAGCTCTTTAATAAGCTATTTTATTATAATAATGTAAAATAGATCCCTTAAGAGGAGGGGGGATAAGATATTATAAGTAATTCCTCTAAGGTATAAGAGTATATACTTAAAGTATTAAGACTTATTATAATACTCTTTATTATTAAAGTATATTTTAATATAAAAGAGCTAGATATTAAACTATAAATACTTAGGGTTAGTACTTTTAGTATTTATAAAGATAGGGACCTTAGGTATTTTAATAGCATAGGTATTATTATTATTATTAATTAATAAGGGCGAGCTAGAGTAAACCTAATTCTCGAGGTATATTATTTAATTAAGGATCGCCTAAAGTATAGCGCTATAATTACCTGAGGGAGGGTTTATTAGGGGAGGAGTAGTAGTTATATTATATTTAAAATATTAAAATAAGGCTTTATTAGTATTCCTTATTTTATCCCGCTCCTTGGTAATAGTAGTAATATTATATTAAGCCTAATTATACTCTTCTTATTAGCACTTAAATATACTAAACTACTTAGTATTATTACTAGTAATATAGGTATTATCTAAACGCTCCTAGAGCTCTTAATTCTTATATTCTAAGTAGAAGGTAGTATTACAAAGTATATAAAGGTTATTACTTATAATAATATATCTAATATATAAGGCCTAAGACTTAGTACCTTAAGTAGCTCTCTTAATAAGCTAGTCTTAAATCTAGGTAAGGGTTAAGTTAGAGTTATTTTAAAATAACTATATTATATTATTAAGAGTAAGAATAACTTTCTAATTCTCGCTTAAGTAATTATAATTAATAAAGAGGAGGTTAGGGAACTTCTATAATTTGATAATAGCGCTCTAAGCTAGGCTTTTATATCTCTTTATATCAAGGTTAATAAATAAGCTTTTAATAAGCTACTTATGTACTAGTTTATTTAAGTAGAAAACCTTTAGCTTTTTATATAGGGGGGTATTATAATTAGATAGTATAATATAATTAGATAGTATAATATAATTAGATAGTATAATATAATTAGATAGTATAATATAATAGTATTAAAAGGCCTTAATATAAGGCTCTAGGAGCCTTCTAATATTAAATAAAAGCGCTATTATAGCCTTATAATTATAACTAGCTAGTTAGGCCTTATTTAGTACATTATTATAAAGTAGAGGGGGGGTATTAATTAAGTTTAGATTAGTTAGGGCATAAATTAGTTAGCTTAGAGCTTAGTTAGGTATTATACTTATATTAGTTAATTAATAGAATAGGAGTAATAGTTAATTAAGATATTATACTTCTATCTCTAGGGAATAGATAAATAAATATAGAATAGTATTATAAATAATAAATAGTTAAAAGTTAATATACTTTAATTACGCTATATTAAGTAGATTCTATATCAAAGAAGGGAAAAGTCTAATTATAAGCTAGCATAGCCCTAGAAGGCTAAAGAGTCGCTTAGAGATCACGTAACTTAGTAGTTATGTAACTTGAAATTTAAGTAGGTCTAACCTAGCGCCGTGATAAGTATTTAAAATAATTAAAATAAAGTATTAAATAACTTTATATATATTAGAATTAAGCGATTTAGTATTAATTAGAGAAGTTAGTTAATTATATTATATTATATTTAAACTAAAGGGGTATATTAAATGAACTCCCTAGGCGCGTATAATAGGGTACAATATATATATTAAAGTAGCGTGAAATCTAGTAAAATCAGGCGGTATTTATATTAGCGGTTTTTAGGTATAAATTCCGCCTAGATCTATATATAGAGTTTTTATATAGTTATATATATTTACTTTTAGTTACTTTTACACCCTATCCCGTATAATTCGATAAGCGCTATCCTATACTAGTAGGTCTAAGTATAATATATAGAGGTCTTCTTATATAGCCTATTAGAGGGGAAGTTACATAGAGAAGAATTCTAGATCTTAAGTTAGGAAACCTTATACTAAGAATATATTTTCCTTATATACTTTTTTATAAGGAATATATACTCTATATATTTAACTTAATAATACTTAATCCTAAGAGCTATAGGCTAGAAGTTGCATACTAACGTTTAGAATCCCTTGGTAGGTATATGTCTCTCCTTTTTTCCCTCTCTTCTTTTCACTTTTTTTCCCTTTTGCGGCTGCTTGAGTCGCCCCGAAACACAACGGGGCCGCTGCGATGGCAAGGTATTCCCGTGCAAAGAGAGACGGGAGTTCTCTGCCACTTCAAAGAGGGACACACGGCAACATAAAGCTGGGCGTAGGTTTGATACCTCCCCTCCCGCCGTTTCTGTCCCTCGCGTTCCGCCCCGTCCGAAGGAGACAAAAAAGCTTCCTGACCGTCGGGTCGCCGTGTTTCTTCTAAATCCCTTTCTAGAAAGGTTCCATGTGCTTGGGGTTCGGTGCTGTGTCCCGGCACGCCCCTTGCTCTGCGGCACCTTCCTGCTATCGGGGGTGAGTTGTCATGCTGGCCGTGTTTAACAAGCATCTGGGTGGCGGCGGAGTGTTTGCTCACGGACTCTCCTCTCCGCCCTCTGTCCGCTCCTAGGTGACGTCCCGCGGGATACACGCGAAGAGGAGCTGTGTTTGTAAGGTGGCCACCGAGGTTGGGGAAATTGTACACTAGGCCAGGGTAACACGGCACTGTGGTTTGCAGGCATCTGGGAAGCGCAGATTGGATGCTCCAGCAGTCGATACACGCGGTGTGCCGGTCTACCGGGTTGGTAGGATCTTGAACTGCAGCAGTTCGATGTCCCGATGCGGTATATTAACAAGTGAGGATCAGGTTGACAGCACTCATTCCAGTAAACAGCCCGTCAAATTGCTGGGGCTTTCCCACCCGCCGACCTTCCCCTCTGTTTCCTGGTTCTCTTCGAGCTATTATTCTCATACTAACGACGGCGGGCGGGCGTTGGGTGTCTCATGATACGCCAAGCGGAACGGTAAAGATACCTCCAGCCATTGTTCCAGCTAGGTAAGGTCTGCTGGAGCCTTTTCTGGTCTCCTTCACCTTCCTTCACCTCGGAATTTCGAAACGACGTCGCTATGGGAGTGAGTCCCTTCGGGTCCCAGGCTCCCTCCTCGTTCCCCGCCTCATCGTATTATTCAACCTCTTAATTTCGCATTTTCCAGCAGCCCCCATCATGAGGTTCTTCGCGGCCGGCAAGGCACCTTCTCCCCCCCATCTCTATCTATTGCCTTGGTATCGTGGCACCGTTGGTTGCGCTACGCTTCGCTACGCTGCGCTGCCGTGAAGCCATCCGTCCCTTTAACTTTTTCTTCCAAGGTTGTTTCTTCGAAATCCTTAGTTTCCAGCCTGGGCGAATCTCACGATCCTAACGAGGTGTTTCCCATCGTAGGCCCCTCCCCCCATCGACCTGGATTTCTCTCGGCCTTACCCAAGGAAATTTAAATTTGCATGGATAATGTTACCGATAGTCCAGTCCATCCTACTCATCTTAGTCGTGAGGTGTCGGTGTACCGGGTCTCAGCGCAGCATCTAACCCGATCCTCATCAATTTCCTCAGCATTAGCGGGAGTTTTGTTCTAGGAAAGAAGGTATTCGCGACACTTGTTCCGTGTCTGGCTTCAATTGTAGATACTATGACCAGCGGAATGGAGGAGAGAGTCGAAACAAAAACGCGCATCGTCAATTGCCCTGCCCCGCCCGGCATCAGATGACTGAGATCAACCCGTGGACGGCTTACACCGGCGCGTTTTCTTCAACGGCAAAGACCAAGTCAGAGGCAGGCCGCAGACTGGACATAGGCAGTACATACATCGACCGCACAGCCCCGAGTCTAGCCCGTCTCGTCACAGGCGTGGCCCCCCTCCTCCGCCATCTCTTGCTCGATATTCAAGGGCCTGGCCTAGGACCTGGGAGTCTTTTTCTGGTGTTCGTCTATACAACCAAGGTACGGTTACAGGCGTTGATGCTTAGAACTTTAAGGTTACGTTAGGTACCATAGATAACACCTCTTATTCACACATCACCTTACCTTACCTTACCTTACCTCGCCTCACCTCACATCACGCTAAGCTGAGGCTGACATTATAAGTCGTTGGAGGGGCAGCGACCGTTGTCATTTCCCTAACTTACAGGAACTGGAAAAGTACCTCGGTGTCAGGATGGACACTCCACAAAGATGTGGCCACGAGGGCACTCAACCCTCCGAGAGCTTCCATCCATCCTCCCAGAGCGCCAGCGCCCTCCTCGGGTTCCGTCTGTCCAAGCTTTTTTCAGGCTCCCTCCCGACGAAGGAAAGAAGACGCCGGGTCCCCTCCCACCCCCGGCCCCATCCGTGTAGTGGAGCCTCCTCCGCCCTTGCGGCATTGGATCTCGCTCACACTCAGGTCTCTTGCACACCCGCTCCCACACCCAAGAGCTCTGGACTCGAGACTTACACAGTCACTGCCATTCTCACTCCCATCCTCGGGGCTCTGACGGCTCGTCTCCCGGTCTCACACAGTGCTCGAGGGGGCCCGCCATATGGAAACACGGCAAGCATCCTCATCAATCATTGGACGATCTCACCATCTTTTTGCCTCAAGCTAGCATAGTAAGCTACCTTACCTAACATACCTTACTTTACGCCCGCCGTCTCGCGCTCGTCGGCGGGCGGTGTCCAACTGTCTGTCAGTGCCGCTGTGCCTCTTATCATCCCCGGCCCTGGCCCCGTCTGTTTCCGTCCCCCCTCCCTCCGTACTGTACTGTTACTGTATTGTACCGTTCACAGTTCACCACGCGGTACAAATTCCATTTCAACCTCCCAATTCCAACCCTACTCTCCCCTCCTAATCCCGTTTTCTTGGCTCTGCGGCCTCGTCGCCCTCCCCTCGATCAACATTTCTCTCGTTCCTCTTTCGTTCGAAGCTTTGCTCCAGTGAAGCTCCAGCTTCCGCGCCGTTACCTGAGGCATTCCTCGCCTGCCCACTCACTGCCCACTCACTGCCCACCCAGTCCAGTCGCCCACTGCCCTCCTACGCCTGCCGCGTCGCCACTGCACCTTAGGAGGTGCTGCTTCGCCATGAACTAACCAACTCCCAGACTCCAGATCTCTTCTTCTATCTCGCAAGGCTTTCTAGCCTTCAATCCTTTCTCCTCCCGTATTACCAGTCTCACGTCGCAACGTCCATCATACATACCCCTCTGTTATTGTACTTACTTGCCGGGGGATAGCCGCAGCAGAACCAAGGCCAAGGAAAGAAGAGAAAACACACTCATACACACACACAACTCGCGACTCGAGCCACGTCCGTGAGTAAGAGAGAGGAAGAGAGAGAGAGGGAGCGAGCGAGCGAGAGAGATCCTTCACTTCTCGCCCGGTGACCTTTCTCGCCATGGCGCATGCCCAGGATTCCCAAGAGCCCCATAAACGGAAACGGGACGCAGACGACAGCGGCAGCCAGCCAGCTCATTCTGATCGCATTCCCCAGCCTCCTCCGCCTCAGTCAGGTATGTGCGGTGCGCCAGTGTGTGTGATCCATGCCGAACTCCAACAAGAAGAATGAAAACAAGACAAGCGGAAAAAGAAGCATGAGCCGTCGATCTCATCCATCAACTGCATCTTGTCGTCGCGCCCGGAGGCAATCGAGGTTAGACTCGCCATTGATCCCTCGCCCCGGCCTGCCTGCCAGCGCCGCCCGCACTTATTATTTCCTTTGCACCTGTCTATCCTCCTTCTGTCTCCGTTTCCATCTGCAAACCCAATAACTGTCTTCACGAGAACCTCATTTAGCGCTCAAACCGAGCGAGTCCTTAGCATTGCTCGAGATAGCTGCCAAGCTGTTCCATGTCTCAATCCGCGCGTAAAAGCACACAACGTGTGAGAAAAGCACGCAGACTAACCGTCGTCAAGGCAATTCCTCAGTCATCAATTATCTCTCCAAAGCCAGTGCTGGGAAGCTCAGGCTCATTCCGGGCGAGCCTGACACATTTTCCGACGTGCTCGGCTTATTGAATCAATATGAAGGTACGGTCTGCCCAGGTCCTGATTCGTGTTACTGAATGCCAAGACTCAACGAGATATAGGGGTTCTCAGTAGACATGAGAGTCTTGCTGCCAACTTGGGCGCCAAACTGACGGGCCCTCGCCTGCTTAAGGCTATGGAAGGTGCCTTCGAAGGCCCCATCATCACGAATCCCCCGACCGCCTATGGTGCAGCCTCCGTCAGCTGGCTCGACATTGTCACCTTTGCCAAGACCAACCCGGAGAGGTTCTTACTCACGACCGGTCACGATGGCGAGCGTACCTGCCAATTCTATTTGAATGGGGTGCAAGTCCAAATTTTGGAGGACGATTGGCGTCTCATTATGAACGGCGCACTAGACAGGTTTTCCATCGTCTCAACAGCCCCTTTGGAGGAGGACGAAACGGCGGAAGTGGCTACTCTGGAAATCGTGGAACAGCGACTACAGGTTCTCATCAAGAAAGCCGACGAAATTGCCAAGAGGGCGCGTCAACTAAACTACCATTTGAGCGGTCGAAAAGCTGGCATCAATTCACGCCACGGCGGCCAACAACCGGGCAACTCTGCGTTTCCGTCCGTCAACCACCCTCAGCGGCACGCTGGCGGCCACGGTACCGGGTATGATCTTCATGCGGATCTTCTCCAGCAGTTCCTCTCCTCCCCTCAGGGCTACCCTCCTCGGGTTCCATCCAGCGCTGGCCTCGAGATTCATTCTGGGCAACATACACCACCCGTAATAAATCCTCATCCGCATTCACTCCCTCTTCAGGGCCGCCATGCTGCACCAGCGCATGCTCCCGTCATCCCGCAGCGAGATTCATCGTACGATCCCTCATCAGCGCACAGAGGTATCATCACCGCACGGATCGAGAAACTGAGCAAAGGCGATCAGATCTGGCCCCCATGCGACCGCTGCCGGAGACTCAAGTCACCGTGCGTAAAGCACCTGACAGCCTGTCAAGGCTGCACTAAGAAACACGCCAAGTGCGGATGGAAAACCATCACCGAAGAAGAAATTGCCTGGCTGAACCGCGATGCGAGCAGTAGTGCAGACGAAGCACATATCGAACCCAACCCAACTAGTCATCCGCCGCCGAGAACATTGCGGTACGATCCCACCCAAGGCGACGTCCGGTCCAACGACGAGCCCCCGGCATCTGCCAGTCTCATGCCTGGGGAGATCTCTCGACCCGTCAGCCGAGGTCAGCAAAGTCACCAGAGCCAGCAGAGCCAGTCTGGACATTGTCAACGGTCACCCCTGGATCCTGGGTCTCGCAGTCGAACGAGTAGCTTCATGGACGTGGAACATGAGCCGCCGCCCAACCCTAAGCCGTGGATGTCGGAGCCAAGCCGAGGAGACCAACTTCCCCCCTTAAAGAGAGACCATCTATTGCTGAGCCACATGGCATCCGCGGCAACTGCAGCTGCTGATGCTCGAGATGCCAGCATTACGCCAGCAGGCAACATTGCTGGGCGTTAGCCGGAAATGGCACATGCAGAGGGACCTGCATCGCATACGAAGCTGTGCTACGAGAGCTACAGACGGAAGGAATCAAACGAGCGTGTCATGTTTGGGTCGAGTGCAAGTGCGGAATGCACGAGTGAGAGGAAAAATAAGAAAGCAGATACTCATAATAATATTCAATAAATCCG
The DNA here is from genome assembly GCA_036785755.1 of Colletotrichum ledebouriae. NCBI lineage: Eukaryota > Fungi > Ascomycota > Sordariomycetes > Glomerellales > Glomerellaceae > Colletotrichum > Colletotrichum ledebouriae. The sequence goes on along the minus strand of JAVHLU010001254.1, from coordinate 7,167 downwards.
TCTCAAATTTGTCGGTGTGTCTATATGCTCCAGTTCAACGGAGGATAGCCTGCGTATTATTGTTCGATGTAAGGCCTCTGCCGTGACACGGGAGGCAATGTGCCACAGTGTGGGTCAGTAGTCGTGACCAACTACGTAGTTTTGAACGGATTTGGAGCAGCCACATGAAAAAGGGACCTGGGCAAGGACGAGGTGCCTTACTACCTTACCTATTTCGACCCGGTCCAGAGTGGATCGCATTAAATGGATCGGAGCGTGGCGCGTTTTTTCCTAATCGATGAGAAAGGGCCGGGGGAGGGGGTGAAAAAAAAAAGGCGAAAAGAAAAAGCTCCCAGCTGCATTCGATGACAGTCTTCCAGCTACTTCGGCCCCTCATCCAACGTCCAACTTCAACAACTCCTGTCTCCGGTATGATCTCAACGTGACAGGCTCTCCCTTTTCGACGTCGACATCCTCCGCCGCCGCTGCAGCCCCCAGAGTTAACTAGACGTCGGACTGCGTTGTATCATACTTCATACCATCCGTTCCGACTTTTCTCGCGTAACCTTCGCAAAGGCCGGTCGCTCCTGCTCTCAATCGCCACCTTTTGTCTCATGGCCCATCCTTCCGTGTCCGCCGAATTCATGTCTGCAGCAGGCGACCGGACGGCAACGCGCCGCGCCCCGGATACGACATCGTACCCGACATCGAGAGAGACGGGTGATGTTATTCCCGACACAAGACAGAATCCCTCGGTAGAGGGCAAAGAATCCCCATTTGAGAAGTCGTGGGTGCACTTCGTCGCTGGCGGGTACGTGTGTGCATCTAAAAAGAGTCGAGAGAAACGAGCGCGCAAAGTGCTGATGAAAACCCTTCGTGATCCAGTGTCGGCGGAATGACAGCAGCAACCCTGACAGCACCTCTCGACGTCCTTAAAACCCGCCTCCAATCCGACTTTTACCAAGCCCAGCTGCGCGCCTCCCACCAAGCCCGCGCCCAAGCCCTCGGCGCCCTCAGCCCTCTCCGCGCCGCAGCTTTCCACCTCAAAGAGACCTTCCAGATCCTCGGCTCCGTCTACAAGCTCGAGGGCCCACGCGCTCTGTTTAAGGGCTTGGGCCCCAACCTCGTGGGCGTCATTCCCGCGCGGAGCATCAACTTCTACACCTACGGCAACGGCAAGCGTCTCATCGCCGAGTACGGCAACGGCGGGCAGGAGGCCGCATGGGTGCACCTGTCCGCGGGCGTGGCGGCGGGCGTGGTGACGAGCACGGCGACGAATCCCATATGGCTTGTCAAGACGCGGCTGCAGCTCGACAAGAACGTGGCCGAGAAATCCGGCGGCGTGAGGCAAAGGCAGTATCGCAACAGCTTGGACTGCATTCGCCAAGTTCTTCGAACGGAGGGGTTCACGGGGCTATACAAGGGCATGAGCGCAAGCTACTTGGGCGTGGCGGAGAGCACCTTGCAGTGGGTGCTGTACGAGCAGATCAAGAACAAGCTCGCGAGGAGGGAGGAGAGGATTGTGAGGAGCGGGAGGGAGAAGGGATTCTGGGATCGGACTGTGGACTGGATGGGAAATGCTGGTGCTGCGGGGGGTGCCAAGTTGGTTGCGGCCATCTTGGCTTATCCCCACGAGGTTTGTTCCAGTCGTTCTAGGAGTATTAAATGGGCCAAGAAATCGCTAACGATTGTGTGAAAAATCAGGTTGCGCGAACGAGATTACGACAGGCGCCCATGGCTAGTGGTCAGCTCAAGTACACGGGTTTGATCCAGTGTTTCCGCCTCGTCTGGGTCGAGGAAGGTTTCATGGGTCTTTACGGCGGCCTCACTCCCCACCTGATGCGTACGGTACCCAGCGCCGCCATCATGTTCGGTATGTATGAGGGTATGCTACGTCTGTTCAACGTGCCGTCAAAGACCGGATCGAACTTGTAAAACAACCAAGGACGGGGAGAAATCCAAAAAGAGCAAAAAGAAATCCGGCCTTGGAAATTCCTCTTGTACAATATAACTACGATCGACGACTGCGACTTTCGGGACAGAGTGGACTTCACGCTATACCGCTCAACCCACCCCGAATGTTTTCGCACGCACGCATCGACATGACCATCACCAAAACTTCGCTTCTCACTAAAACCTTTTCTTTTTTTTTCCTTTTTTCGACTCGGTATGTGCGCAACGCCAACGACGCCGACAACGACGATAGAGACGCGCGAGACTCAGGGGTGAAAGGAACATGAAAACAAAAAAGCCAACTCTCCCCACTCCGACCCAACCAGACTGCCGCGGATGTATGATATGGAGCGAGCGAGCCAATCTCATTAAACCAACAAGGCTTATGAAGAGAATAAGGAGGTTTCTCTGCGGCAAGTCATTGGCAAATCCCAAAATTGAGCCTGTCGGAAAAGTTTGATACGGCATCTTGAAGGCGTTTTCGGGAGGAGGCTTCGTGTACACAAACCAGAAAAGTAACGTACAAACACACACTTCATGACTCTCTGATGAAGGACCATGTGTTTTACTGTCGAGGAGGAACGGCATATCTGTGTAAAGTAATGTATATGATCCAAAGAAATAATTAAAAAGGCGGCCACTTCTCGGAGAAGCCGAATTCAGGGCCCCGGCGTGGTGGACGACTAGCCAAGCCTCCTGTTCTTCATTCTGCAGGTTATGTGGCGTCGCTCGATAGACTTCAGTCAACTTAGCACCGTCGAGTACTGATGAACGATCAAGATGATATCAATTTTGAAAACGCCAACCTTCCCGCCTTTGGGGGAGAAAAGCAACGCTGATGCTACCCGCCTTGGCGGACTTAGTTTTCGGTGCTCGGCGCATGGGAAAAAGACAGCTATGGGTTACTCGGGCTACAGGAACGCAGCAACGAAACAACTACTAGCGCTCATCATTGGGATATGTAGTAAAAGGAGAAACTGGGGAAACTGTGAAATGAGGGAGGGGGAAAAAAAAACCGAAGAACACCGCCAAAACCAAGCCCGCCCTGTTTCGCTTCGTATCAAGTCAATTTTCATCTCTGTGATCATCGCCCGGATCTGGGATTTCCCTTGGTCCGAAGCGTTCTTGTTCATGCTCATTCTTTTCAAAGACTTTCAAGACTCTGGTTGCCTTTCCCACCCAGCTTTGAACTTGTAGCCAGTCCTTCCAGCTGTGTGTCGGTGCGATAATGCTTGTGTGGCGGTCGTTTGCGCAGTTTGGTCGGTGTTCGCGAGGCTGATGATGCAAATGTGTTAGGCCAGCTGGCTCGGAGCCTCAGTCACCACGCATTACGGTCCCAGTTGGGGTCTAGAGTCCAAAGTCGTCAGCTGCGTTTCTCATCTCCTTTCTGGTAATTGTTTCCTCTTCCCCGACTTTCAGATACGCTTCTGAAGGTAGATTTAAGCGTCCGGCTGAAGGACTCAGACTTCCTTACCTTGCACAAAGGCAGCCAATACCTTGCTGCCCGTTTGCAGGAGCGGGTGACCAACGACGATGCGCAGGAACTTCTCGAGACCGGCGCGGCGGCCCTCGATGACGTCGTCACTGAAACGGTTTGTGAAGACCTTGCCGGGAAGCGGGGGGATGGTGACGCGGGCGCTCTCGCGCTCGAGGATGTCGCGAAAGTACTCGAAATCGGAGTAGCGGCGACGAACGCTAGAGGCGCGGAGCTTGAAGGCGGGTATGTTTGTGCGGCAGACGATTTCGTAGTCGGTGTACATCCCGCGTCCCATGCCGTGGGTTCGGGGGTTACGGACCTTTAAGGAAAGGGGAAGTGAGACGTCAGCTTTTTTCCGTGTCAACAAACGGGCCGACGAGCGGGGTGGAAGGTCAGAAGGCAGGTGGATCTAGCATATGCGCTTTACCTCAATCTCGAGAAAGTTCTCGGGAGGGCCGTAGATCTCGTCAAACGACTGTTGTCGCGTATCTGGCATCGCCTGCATGATGGGCCGATGCAAGCGCGGCGAGGCTTGGGTGCCCGCCTGTGATCCGGTCGGGGACGTGGGAGAAGAGGGCTCAGCGCTGGCAGCGCGAGCTGTGTTTTGGGCGCCGGAATCCGTTTTGGCGGCTTTCTTCGTGGCGATCTCGGGTTCGAGGGGCTTCTTTGGGCGCGAGGGGCTGGTTGTCGATTACTCGGCTGACGTCGGCGCGATATCGGGGTTTTAATTTTCTCTTCGCAGCGGTCTACCAATTATTCGTTATCGCAGGAGCGTGGCTGCGCCGTTCGAGATGCCAGTCTCACGCTACGGGTCGTGTGGTTGCTGTCGAGGTGAAATTGACAGGAGAGTCGAGGTCGGAGTGGGGTGTTTGGTGCGAAGGCGGCCGATTACGATAGAAGAAGTTCGGGTGGTCGTGGTTAGCTGTGAATTGCGGGGGAGCACACCCAATGTTCCGGCCACTGTCCGGAGGGGAGAGGGCGCCCGATTCAGCAGGTGGAGTTGCCGGTAAGCAAGATGGACCGATCAATGTCTTGAAAATAACCCCTAGCATTGAGATTCATTCCTATCATATTGGAGCCACACGTTTGCTTTATTGCGAGTCGATCTGATTAGTATATTGGAGCCATGCTGTCACCTCATATCTCAATGCTAGAATCCCTTTCCCAGCGCCGATATCCACGTGCAAATTCCGCTGGTCACGGCACGCCAATTATATGCCACAACTACTAACAGGCTACTCAGCATTGTATTAGTGGGCCTAGATACGCCATTTTCAGGGGCATATCCGCATGAACAGTGGCCGGAGGGTGCTGATGCATCGTATGAGCTATAGATGAAGCAACCGACAAACGCCGATGTCTCACCTCCGAACCCTTTCTTCCATCGTTGGTATACACAGGTAGACGCGTCGGGCTCATTCAGATTGCCGTTGTTCTACTGCGATTTCGGCCTCTTCTGAACGTCCTACTAGCTAAGGCTGGGCCGTCCGACATGGGACGCATCGTCGGTGGACGCCTCCTCGTCCAGCTGTTGTGAGATTGCCGATCGGCGCATTGAGACTGAATGCTGGAGCGCAAAACATGTTACTCCAATCCACCAAAATATTACTTCTTGTCGGCGAATCTCTGATGGATTGCCCGGATTTGCTCCTCCACGTTCATACTATGAAGGTGGTTAATGTGTGCCTGGCTCTTGCCATCGGGGTTTCCATCGAAGCTATGGATGGCTGCCTTTTTCCGACGAGCTGCCTCTTCTTCTGAAAGGGGCTGACCGGTGATACCGTCAAATACATCGCTTCGCTGGCTTGCCAGTCGCTTCAGATTGTTGGCTACATCCGCGGTGGACAAGTTGGTGGTGGCATATCGTGCCTCAGCTTTGGCCCTTTGGTCTTTCCATTGAGGGTCTAGAAGCTCGACTGTACCAATTGTTAGCATATTCTGTTATGCGGCAGAGAATAACGACGGAAGATGAGAATGACTTACTTCGCATATGTTCGTCAAGCTCGTTCATAGGAATTTGCTGCTTGCAATTTGGGCACAATGCCGTCTGGACATTCTGTTTGTTGGCCGCACGCTGAAGAGCCCTCGGCACGTAGTTCTCCTTGATCTTCATGGGGGCAGTTCCACCACGAGCTTCAGCACGCGCCTGCTGCTCACGAGCACGTGCTTCTGTCCTCTCCAGTATTCTCCGCTCCTCCTCCTCTTCCTCAGCTGTCCTTCGTGGCGGGCCGTTCTGGTACGTTTGAGGCGCTGCTGGAACTTGTGTCTGGTGCTGCTGCTGGAGCGCATAGCCCGTAGAAATGGGCAGCGTATAGGATGTCTGAGGGTATGCGTTGTAGGTTGAGTCCTCTTCGCTGGGGAAGGCCTCCTCGATGCGCAGGTTAGAGCTAATGGAGGCCTTGTTCCTCTCTTCGAGTGACGCGTACTGTAAATCAGAGAGATTGGTCGGGGGAGGTAGGTTCGCATGTTCGTCGGCATCGGTAAAGACAATGGTCTCAACAACCACAAAATCGTTCCAGTCGATGCGCGCAAATTCAAGTTTTTTCTTTTCATCTTCTTCCTCCTTCTTCTGCTTCTCTGTCTCCTGGAACCTGGAATATTCGGCGCGCTGCTTCGCCCGGCTCAAGACGTGATACTTGTCTCCGACATTCTGCTGCAAGTGCGCGATACGCTCTTGCTCCAGTTTACCTCCTTCACCCCCGAGACCACTCGCCCTCAGTAATGCTGTGTATTGGTCTACCTGGTGCTGGAAGAAGTTGTGGAAGGTGTGGTTGGGGATGAGAAACTGGAACTGCGGGTTTCCAGCCTCGCGCTGGGCGAGCTGGGTCATAAACTGACGACCATTCTTGGCAACAAATAGCGCAGTCAAGCGGATGACTTCGAGATCCTTCTGATTAACGCGAGGCATGCGAGCGGAAAATTGAAAGTCGGGGGGCTTCGGCGGGCCTTGGGGCTGCTGTTCGACAGAGGCAGTGGCTTCGTTGGCGCGTCCAGCGGCGATGGCGGTGCCGCGGCCAGCCTTGATCTCATCGAGTCGCCATTGATAGTATGCATGGTAGGCGTCCGTTCTGTTCAGAAAGCTGAACTTTGGGTTAGAGCGTTCCTTATCGCGGATTCTGTCTTCGAAAATCAGACCGTTTCGTGCGACGTAGCCGGCTGTCTTCTCCAGCACATTGCGGATTTCGCGGGGAGGGATAACAATGTCCTTGGGAGTCTTCAGAGAGTCAAGTACAGCATCGGCATCCGCATTCGTCGCAGGCGTCGCCATATTCGAATTGGTGGAGCGCGCAGTCGCGAGGGTGATGTCTGGAGGATGGCGGCGCGTGGAGATTTGCGAGTAGTTGGATGGTGTATGAAGCTGTCCTGCGCCTCAGTACTTTTTTTCGGAGAAGCCAAGGCAAACCCGCGAGAGGACGGGTATCTTAGTCAGCATAAACGCGCACCGACCAGGCATCTCCTTCATCGTAGTATGATTTGGCCTCGACTACAGAGTTCAAACATTGTCATGATGCCTTTAGCATCGCCCGTTCCTAGCGCAGCATATAACTAATATCGACTCTAGAGCAACCTTTTTCTAGGGGTCTCTCCTCTAACTATAGTTATAAGTCACCACGTTATAGCTATTCTTATTATAATTGTAAGAATAGGTATATAGGTAGCTAAAGGGGCGGTAAAACAGCCTGAATAATAGATATTAATAGGCTGAGTAATATGGTGATGAAAGCTGATAAATTTGAGCATAAGGAGGTATTTTTCCT
>JAVHLU010001253.1:0-34115 GCA_036785755.1 Colletotrichum ledebouriae | reverse complement strand
ACTATAGAGTAGAGCATAGAGGAGAGGAGCGTAGTAGAGAGGATAGTATTATTATTATTACTATTAGTACCTTAATAACCCTATACCTCGTTTTTTAGTAATTTCTTAGCAAATCTACGCCTAATAGAGACTATCTCTTTTAATTAGATCTATAAATTATTCTATATATCTTTTAAGCCTACTCTTAATATCCTTACCTATTTATAGGTAGAGCTATATTATTTATTATCTTTCTAGTTCCTATCGGTTCTAGCCCTTTCTAGTAGTAGTATAAAAGAGGTATACTTATATATTATAAGTATATAGTTTATATTATTAATAATAGTATTAATACTTCGGGGGATCTACTTAGGAATAGAGTATAAGGAATAAGGCTTAAATTTAAAGAAGGCGAGGTTCGCCTTCCTAATAAGTTTCTTAACTATAACGCTATTCTTATAGGTTCTAAAGCGAAGTATATAGTTATACCCTAAGTATTAGATACCTATTTTTTTAAAATAGCGCTTTAGAGATAACATTAATATAAAAGTTCTTTATATATCCTATATTATAAAATATAAGGCCCTCTATATTTATACCTTTTAAGCTATTAAAAGTATTCTTAATAATCTATATACCTTTTATAATAATTAGGTATAGAGCTATTCTAGAATTAACCCGTTCTCTATTATAATACCTAATTAAGGAGGGGATAAGTAGGGACTTCTTATTAATAAGGTATATCTCTCTATAGTTATCTAGGACTATAGACTTATATAATATATAAGGTCCTAAGTAGGGGGTTATAAAGATATTTAAGTGCTCTTTATCTAAGTTAACTATATTATCCCTAACCTTATTTAAGAGAGCTATATAGAAAGCAATTATTATTATATTAGTAGGGTAGCTTAGGGCTACGTTAGATTTCTTAGATAAACCCTTATTACCTACTTATTATTTTAGTAGTTCTTACCCTTATAAGGTATAGTATATAGCTATCCTTTATAAGTAAGTTTTATATAAAGATTAGTAAAGCGTAGGTTATTATTTAACTAGTTATAGATCTAAGCTATTTATATATCTATTACTAATATATAGGGGCCCTTCTAGTAACGTCTAGTTAAGGCGGCTTCTAAGTAGTTATATTTAATACTTAGCTATTAATAGCTCGACCTATATAGGTACTATTTACTATTAGATAAGTTACTAGTTATAGGAACGCTTAATAGGTTAGCCTTATTTATATAGCTAGCTAGCGTTATAAAGACCCTAGCGCTTCGTCCTTATAACCTCGAGTAGAGTTTATCCTTATATAAGAGGTCCTTAAATATATTAATATATTAGCTTACGTTAGAGACTAGTATCCCTACTTACTCTTATTTAAAGATATCTATAATCCCTATATTAGCCTAAGTAAATATAAAGTAATAACTTACTACTTAAAGAAAAGTTTTTAAAATAAAGGTCCTACTTACTTTAAGATACTTAAGCTAGGTAATATAGAAGTAAACGCCCTTAAAGTCCTTAATCTAGGTATTAGAATTAATACTCCTATTTACTTTCTCTAGGATTTAGATATACTCCTCTTAAATAGTAATAAGGGTACTAGCCTCGCTTAGAGTATAATAATATTTAAGACTAATAATAAAGCTATAAAAGGTTATATCCCCTTTAGCGAGAAGTTCTATATATATAAGTATAATAATATTATAAGTAATAATCTCTATAACTAGATAGTTAATTTATTTAAACTCCTAATCCTCGTAGGTTTATTTAGACTCTTATATGATAAGTAAATAAAAGTACTCTAAGTATTATTCTTATATACTTATAATATTCTTAGTAATTATAACTAGGGTAGCTAGAGGCTAAAGGGGTTATAATTTATTTATTATCTATATCCTAGTAATAAACTTAAAAGTAATCCTAGAAGTAGTATTAATAGTAGCCTCTTCTAGAGCCTCTTAGTTAAGTAGAATAATATATTAATTATAAGCGCTCTTCTCCTATAGGTACTAGGTAGTTAAGTAGAATAATATATTAAGTATAAGCGCTCTTCTCCTATAGGTACTAGGTATTAATATCCTAGTTTTACTTAGTAATATATATTAAGAGTTAGGGTTTCTAATAAGGTCTTACCTAGGTATAAAGGTCCCTTAGGGTTATCTAGGTTAATATACTTCTAAACTATAGTAGCTTAGGCTTTAGCTTAGATTATAATATACTAGGTAGTAAAGTCCCTATATATAATTAAGTAGTATAATATTATAGTAGTAGTAATAGAAGATCTTATAATTAAGGTTATTTAGAAATAGAGGGTTTATAATAGTAGAAGATAGTATATAATAAGGAGGAAAGAAGGAATAAGAGAGAGGAAGTTTTAATAAGTACTTTTAATAGTAAAGGCTTATTTTAAAATAATAATTAGAGGTCTAGTTAGAGCTAGGCTTATAACTATTAAGAAACGTCCTATAGGGCTATATTTATAGTTACTAAAGAGCTTATTCTATTATAATAAGAGTAGCTATAACGTAGTTACTTATAACCACGGTTAGAGGAACGACCTCTAGAAAAAGGTCGCTCTAGAGCTAATATTAGTTACGTGCCGCGCTGGGAACGGGCGATGCTAAAGGCATCACAACAGGTGTCGAACAAAATAACCCACGACCTTGCGTAAGACCTGACGGTTTAAGCTTGCTTTAGCCCAGTTCTGAGCTAGCATTAGGCACTCCAAAAAGCCCGAACATTTCTCAAAGAAGGAGGTGTCCATCAAGTTGAGGCTCTGACTTGCATTAGTAGGTGACATTGGCAGGAAAAAGAACGATTCTGGAAGGTTACTTCCATTTGCTTGGCACCAATGACGTTTTCCTCCGCAGCAATGGTGGCATAGGCCATGGGGTACTTTTGAGTGACTAGTCTAGAGTCATTCTCCAAAATCACTAGACTAGCCATTCAGAAACATCCGGTCTCCGCAGTTTGTAATAGGCTTGGCTTTCCTTGTGTCCAGGATTCTTCAGGAGACTCCCGACCCGCCGCTGCAAGATCCTTCTTGCCAAGACGAGCCTCTTGGCAACGGAAGTCCTCAACCTCCCTATACTATGAGTTTCGAGAAGACCGCTATTCGACACCTATCATGATCATGTCTCCAGTCTGTTGGGATCTTTTCACTAGCCGTACGGCCTCATTGCGGATATTGCAAACCCATCATCACACAATCCGGGCGCCTAGTGGCATAGTTGACCGACTCTGGGAGAACACGAGCCCTGTCCATACCTTTCATGACCTTTGGTGATACGGTCTCAAACGCCGAAAAGTCCCCCCAGATCTCCGAACATGATTCAAAACTACAGCAACATCCCGGAGTCAGATCCGGCCAAGCCCGAGACATTTGTGCGCCTTAAGTGCCACTCGTCCGACATCTCAATGGAGCCACACCGGAGGCGCCCCGTTTATCCAATTCCGACCACCTCCTTCTTCAAGCGAGAAGTCGGCAAGCTATTGGCTTTTATTTATCCTCTAGTGATGAAATCCTGGACGCCTCGTGGTTAACGTCACTTCGCGACACATTAGAAGAGGGCACAAATAAACGCTGACTGACTTGATCAAGATAGCCTTTCTCCAAGCCCTGCATACCGAGAGTCCAAGGCTGCAATGTCTCCAGGTTTCTCCTCAATTTCGCCATCCAGCTGCCTGTAACTCGTGTCGAACCTGATCTCTCCGCCTGCGTCGACGGTCAAATATCGCCCCGTCCATCTGCTCTACATCTCCCACGTTCATGTCGTCTTGTTCGCAGTCTCTGCAATCTCCTTCAGTGTCGAAAATCCCGTCTTGCCACACTCGAATCGTGGTGCTTCTTTCGCATTCCTGGTTTCTCTCTCTCGCATCCTCGCACTGTTCCATTAACCAGAATGCGTCCAAGTGGCCGCACATAAAGCTGCCAGTTCCTGCTATTAGCCGACACATCTTTTCGATGAGGCAGAAGGTTGTGAAGTAAAAGTCAGATGCGGTAGGCCAAGTGATCAAGTGGTGATGAAAGAGAATGAACTTTTTCGATATAAATCAAGGCCTAGAGTCCGGTGAGAGTGCCAGAAGCTGGCTGACTGTGATGCACTTAGCGGCAGTAGGGTGAATATTCCGACTCACTGACGACCAGCAGTCAACAAACCCGCGCAGCTTGACATCAAACCATTCACCGACAATCAAACAGTCTTAGCCATCGAATCATCAACCCGTCATTCACACGTCTTCATGAAACCGCAGAGTGGTCAATGACAATGATGTTCAAGTTCTACATCTCTTCAGCCGTCAAGATCTACGACTCCGTCATGATCTTCATCCCCAGCCCACTACCTTCGCACCTCGAGCCATAATCTACACTGACGCCATTCTGCCTGTACTATAGGGCTTGAATGCTCTGCGACCGCAAATACTCTCATCTGAATCATGACCATGTCCAGGAATATGGTAGGTATAGGCACATTCCTTCGGCCAGCCTGCATCAGTGGATCTTGAAACAAGCCATGATTCATGAAAGAGATTGGATTGAAATGAATCCCCTCATAGTTGCGTCAAATCTCTTGCCAGTTCATAGTATAAATAATCGTGACCGTCATGTATATTGATATAGCAAGTCGTCTCGTCTATGCTCAAGAATAGTACTCAGATGCATGAAATCAGTGCCAACTTCATTCTTGTCCTCTCAAATTGATCTCCCGTATTGATTATCCTCTTTTAAATAGGTCAAAATACCTGTATAGTGTTTCCCGAATTGTGCCTGCGAACTGGGTGAATTTGTTGTAGTCTTTTTGCGAAGGGGCTGCGGCGTAATTCCGAGCTCAATCCTCTTTTAAAAAAGCCATTCCGGGAAACGTGGTCGTGTTCAAGTCAAGAAGCTACGGCTATGGAGCAAAAACAGTCATCCTCAAGAAGCAAACACCAGTAATTCCGGTGACAGGTTAGGGACAATCGAAGGAAATCTTCAACAGGAAATGGGGAAAACGACTTCGAACATATTTATTCACCAATGGAGCTACTACATAGGCAGTCATAATAGCCACAGCACTTCAAGCAAAATCAGGACTTTTCTCATCGATACAACTGGTGCGCTCTGGGTCGTATCCTTGTTGACAGTTCATGGCTTCGACGCCTTCTGCACCTGCATGGGGCGTGGATTAAATAACAGCGTCGGAAGCTCAATGATGACTTGCGACTGATAGAAAGAGATAGAAGAAGAGGAATACGCTTAATCTGGCGGCATTAATTCGAGAGTAGCCAATGATGCGAGCTTGGAAGAAGCCTTCCGCAGGACAATTTACTAAGCTGAGTTGCATGATACCGGAGAAAAGAGGAGAAAAGGATATTCTTACAGTAAGCGGCAGATGTCTGACGGGTAATGCATATCGTCATCAGTCATGAACCGCGGTGAATATGGTATGGTAAAGATTGGCATTTGCTTCTCGTGCGCATATTGCGCTTTTCGACCCTTGGTAACCTTATGTGTGCTATTCCACACTGAATTCGTTGAGCCTAGTATGCCCCCCGTAGTGTGTCACTTGGTTTTCCTAATACCGACCCTTAACCGCAATCGCATTTCACCGAGCCGATCCTGAAATGACGAACTTTAGCAGAAAGCAAATCATTTCCCCGAAATTGCATTCCATTCACATGCCACCTCTGGCTCCTTTCCACGTAACGCGTTCGACGCGACGAACATCTGACCACCACATCGGCCTCGGCAATAGGCGCCCGAAGCCAACTTCATCATGCAGCGTGGAGTGAACAAGATTCGGGGCTCAAGACCTTGAGAAAGTTACGTCGTTTGCAGATAACCTCAAACTTTCGGCCTTTGAAGACGAAACTTCCGCCGGGCTTGCTGAAGGAGGACATGGAAAGTACTTGGATTTTGTGTGAGGAGACGAGTTAGCGAATAAAGTCTATCACAATCTGGAGACCTGTCAGAGCTTACCAGCTCTCCTGTTTCCCAAATCGGTTGTGTGAGAACAATCCCGATTATTGCTCTGGAAGGTCTCCTGCATGACCATTCACCATATCGACACCCACCTGCAGCGGCGACCAACCAGAAACCATTAACGCGTTGGGGACGAAGGAAACTACTCCTCGTTTTTAATGCTGCTTTCCTTCGTCCCCAGCAAAGTGTGCTCCACTTAAATCTGCCTCATGCGCAAGCAAAACATGCGACGGCATTGCCAACGTCGACCGTCAAGTACATTCTCAGCCGATTGATCAGATTACGCTATCGCTCTCGACCTATACAATGGCTCTTACCCCACGATTGGACCCCTATGTCAGACTTGTATATCGCTTTTACGAGGCTCTAGTTTTACTGTGGATCTTGCGGCCTGTAAATGGCCCTCACATCGTCTCACACCTCGATAATACCGCGTTCATGGACGTACGGAGACGATTTCTGAAGAACTTGTGCTACATCTGCGATTATCGAAAAGGTGGCGGGACTACCACTGCCCTAGCTGTAGAGGAAAGGACGGACGTGTGTATCTTTTGGGTCTCATCAAACGAAGGCGTGGGAAATGGTGTGACGGAGTTTCTTACGAACATTCTCGATGAGCTGAGAGACGTCGCCAACCAAAGTGCCGACTTCAATGCCTTAATTGAGACGCTTTTGGTTCAGACTGCTCATTTTGCGTCCCTGCGACTGAGGCAAGAAATCCGTATCCTGCGTAACGCGACCAGACGATGCATCGAACACTTAGAGAACTCAGACGTCCCGGGTAGGTTCCAGCTCTGGCCTCACATGTGAGATTGCTTACAAATATTTGTAGACGAAGATCTGATTGCCTGGCTGCGTCGGTTCGATACCACTGAGCTGCAAGGGCCGAGCATGTGTAGGCTAGCTTACCAAGTTCGGCATGACCCTCAAATGCGCGCCATAGAGATTCACGGTCCAGAGGTCGAAGAGACGCATCACTTAGACCCTATCATCCAGTCGTTTCGTGATGTCAAGCACATGATCGGACGGCTGGCTGCCCGTGTCCGTGCCATCTACCAGCTTGTCGATGATGGAAGACGGATGCAGACGATTTTGCTGAGCCACTACGTTGTAAGGGGTGTGCAAAGGCCCTTCAGCGCGACAGTCCCGGAAGCTGACGGGCATCTGACCCTACGAGGTGTCTTGAGGCGCTTATTGCCCGCCAACGACGAGCGATACGGCCCGTACCTAGGCTTTCTGTTGCACATGGACCGTGTCGTTCAGATCCAGTCGAGACTTGTGGATAGGTTTCTGCCCAACAGACTCAACCCTTGCGTGCATGCTGAGGTTCAGATGCTGCACCATTTCCACGATGCGGGTCGTCACTTCATCGCCAACGATCGCTACATCGCCTGCAGCAAGCCGGCATGTATCAGTTGCATGTCGTACTTCCGTCATCATCCCGCCAAGGTCACGTTGCTGAGCACGCACCAGAAGGCATATCCCAACTGGGGACTAGTCGGTCTTGCCCAGGGCGCAAGAAGTCCTGAGTGGAATGGTCAGCGTCGCATCATGAGCAATGTCATCCAAGACCTGAAAGAGGTGGTTGTTGATCAGATATCGCAGCTCCATGTCTCCAGTATGCGTCATCCAGATTCTTTGACTGAGATTACTGCCTCTCTCGTTGATGGTGATGACAGCTCAGGAGAAGAGGAAAGTGGAGACGAGGATGGAGAACAGAATGATGAGGAGCTAAACGCTCCTCACGAGATTCCAGCCATTGTGGATCACACGGACGATGTTAACAGTGCGGCGGCTAATTGTTAGTGTATTTCTCAACTGGCTGATATAGACGCAAGCTGACCTGACAAACAAGTCACAGCCTTCGATGATGACGAGGTTGCTGCGTACGAACAGATCTTCTGGGATGTTGACACAGACTCCGACGAAACAGACTCGGACAATGGGGTGAGCATATATGAGGATTTTTGAAAAAAGTGTTGCACAATAAGTGTTAATTTTCTTGTCCAATTTTCTTGTCCTATGATATTTTCTCCAATCTGTGAGTCCATACGAATTTGCCTTTTTTTTTCTTTTTTTTTTTTTGGTGGTGGTTTGTGGAAGTCTTCTCAGTATCAATGTTGAGAGAAGGTTGATTTTCTGCTCAAACCAAACCGAGACTCCAAAATTCAAAAACTCCCCACCAAAATTTTCTTCACTTTCACCGTTGTTGAATTTGATTTCTTTTCTTAATGTGCCTCGACCAATTGTCCTTCCTTGTGAAGGACTCTCCACAACTGCAAGATAGCCTAGTCCGCTTGAAATGTGTCTCATAATGAGTACGCATGTCCCGTTGCCAAGCGGATGTGTGATGACACACCGGACATAAGACAGGCTTCACGTGTGTTCGAAGATGTTTCCTGCGTTAGAAGTAAGATTAGAACATAATATACTCAAATCGGTGGGGAACCGTACCAACGAACACCCGAACTCGAGAAACACTGAGTACAGTTCGGCCATGTACAAAAATAAAAGCCATTTCGATATCGAGCTTTTTTATTAACGAGCGGCATCGGTTTCTCATGAAACTTAGTTCGTGTACTCGCGTCATCAAGCAATGGCAGATTGAGCAAGTTCTTTGCATCTACCGTTCCAACGAGAAAATGTCTTGGCGTCGCGCCCCAGAATTCGTTCGAGTGACGTGACCCTTGTTCGTGGAGTGAATTCTGAACTCTGTCCGTATGCAGCCTCTAAGGAGTGTTTGATGCACCTTCGGAGACAGATCTCTCCCACGGAAAGCAAGGTGAAACATTCGAAACAAATGATGAGTCCAACGGGGCGTTACTTGACACGTCGCCAGACAGATTGACAGTGGAATTCGCAGTCAATGCCAAATCATCGTCTGCGGTTGAGCTGCAATCCTCAGCAAGAAATTCACCAGAAGGCATGGGCGCGAGACCGCCATCTTCCTGATGAAGTCCAAAATAAGTCGCAGCCACTAGTGTCCTGTCAGCAGAAGTTTGAGGACGTGGGAAAAGACACCTTACCTATGTTTTCCTCCATTAACAACTCAGCAACAATATGTAGAAAGTTTTATTCACTGTTATATCCAATCTCTATGTCTATGATCTATCACCGATCACCAATTGAAGGTGAATGTGTCTCAGGCTTGGATTATAAAGAATAAGACGTGTGGTCTGTGGATCGTCCACATACTCGAATTCGCCTTTATCTTTTTGGGGCGGTACTTGTTATGTAGTCCATGGTATTTGTTCAGACTTTAATATCAAAAACTCTGCGGAACGTAATCTACCCATGCAGACATAAACTTCTAGGTTCAAGACAGACCATCCAATGAGTGCATGATCACTCAATCGGGTTTGTACAAGGTTTCTTGAATACGCATCCGGTTCCTTAGGCGCCTAGGTCCCTGGCGAATTGCCTACCGTTCTCGACACCGTCAGCAAAACATTAAGCTCAACATCACCAGGGCCTAAAACGCAAGGTTCAACATGTGATCGAGTTCGGCCCCAAGATTGTGTCGGCTTCTGCAAATTAAGGCAGGGTTCCGAGTTTTTCTGCTTTAGCCTAAAAAAGCAGTGCTTTTATATTAGCCTAAAAAGCGATTAAAGCGTGATATTATACTAAGCTAAGCCTAATTAGGCTAGCGTAGGGCTAGCCTAACCTAATAATCGTAGTTAGGCTAACTTTTAAGCTCTTTTTTCCCTCTTATAAAACTACCTCTACTACTATTATTATTATTACTAATAACGCTCTACTATTATTATTATTATTACTCATAACGTTGCGATAGCTTTAAGAGGCCTTAAAACTGCTATTATTAAGTAGTCGTTTCGCCTATACTATAATTATAATAATAAGGACTAAAAAGAGTAGTATAAATACTATAGCTAGGTTACTATAGTTAGTATCTCTTAGTAGAGGAAGTATCTCGACCGCTACCTATAATACCTCGAATACTAAACCTATACCTAATTACTAATTATAGCTACCCTTACTACTATAGTTATAGTTAATAATACCTTTAGAGACCTAATAGACTAGCTAAACTATTACGCTGCTCTTTCTATCTTTGCTAATAGTTACCCCTTTACCTTCTATAAAGATGACTAGGCCTGCGACTTAACTACGCTACTTTAACCTAGCTAGAAGCTGCTATTATTATATAGCCTCCGCGAGGTATATTTACC
This sequence comes from Colletotrichum ledebouriae, assembly GCA_036785755.1. Classification (NCBI taxonomy): domain Eukaryota; kingdom Fungi; phylum Ascomycota; class Sordariomycetes; order Glomerellales; family Glomerellaceae; genus Colletotrichum; species Colletotrichum ledebouriae. The sequence continues at coordinate 23,978 of JAVHLU010001253.1, read as the reverse complement.
TTATATCTATAACGACTACTACTGCAAAGTTAAGGCTATTATTAAAGCTTCGCCCTATATTAATATAACTTTTAATAGTGTCACGGCGCTGGGTTAGACCTACCTGAATTTCGGATCACGTGACTTACAGGTCACGTGATCACTAAGCGACTCTTTAGCCTTCCTTAGCTACGCTAGCCTATAGTTAGACTTTTCCCTTCTTTAATATAAAATCTACTTAATATAGCGTAATTAAAGTATACTAACCTTTACCTATGCATAAGGCCCTGCTCGCAGCAGCAGAGCTTCTTATGCTTCTAGCTATAAGAACCTCTTAGGAAAGACCTCTTTAGTTAAGGAGTTACCTCTTATATAGTAGTATTTACCTTTAGTATCTTACTAGAAGGTCGACCTTTTAAGTTAAGGAGTTATCTTATATAATAGCTTTTACCTTTAGTACCTTACTAAAAGGTTAACCTTTTAGGTTAAGGAGTTATCTTATATAATAGCTTTCGTAGCACCTTGCTAGAAAGTTTAGCGAGGGTGTTACTATGAGAGCCTTAGTAGCCCGTTTAGCTCTAATATAATTAGCCCTAGTATAGCGTATATCTAACTTTATATAGTAATATTTAGAGGGTTTACTTATAAGTAGTAGGAACGTATAGGGTTCCTATATTATTTTCCTTAACTAGTAGAAGGTATAAGTTAAAATACTTATATAGTATTTCCCGAATTATACCTGCGAACTAGGTGAATTTATTATAGTCTTTCTACGAAGGGGCTGCGGCGTAATTCCGAACTTAACCTTTACCTATTTGCTATTTATAATATTATTTTATATTTATCTACTTATTCTCTAGAGATAGAAGTATAATATCTTAATTAACTATTACTACCCCTACCCTATTAATTAACTAATACGAGTACAGCACCTAACTAAGCGCTAAGCTAACTAATCTATACCCTAACTAACCCGAATTTAATTAATACCCCCCCTCTACCTTATAATAGTATATTAAATAAGACCCGACTAGTCCGACTCTATGCGGTGATGTTCAGAGGGTTTGCTTGCGAGTAGTAGGAACGTATAGGGTTCCTATATTGTTTTCCTTAACTAGTAGAGGGTATAGGTTAAAATGCCTATATAGTATTTCCCGAATTATACCTGCGAACTAGGTGAATTTGTTATAGTCTTTTTGCGAAGGGGCTGCGGCGTAATTCCGAGCTCAAGACCCGACTAGCTAGCTATAGTTATAAAGCTATAACTACGCTTATACTGAATATTAGAAGGCTTCTAGAGACTTATATTAAAGCCCTTTAACACTAATATACCGCGCTACCTAATTATAATACCCCCCTATGCGAGGACCTAAAGGTTTCTAACCTAAATAAACCTATATATAAGCAGCCTATCGAAAGCCTATTTATAAACCTTAATACTAAGGGATATAAGAGCCTAGCCTAGAGCGCTATTACTAAATTATAAAAGTTCCCTAACCTCCTCGTTATTAACTATAATTACCTAAGCGAGGGCTAGAAAATTACCCTCACCCTTAATAATATAATATAGTTATTCTAAAATAACTACAAGGGGTTAGACCCGAGTTTATTTAATAAGAGGTTGCTATAATACTATTTATTTAAGCTAAAGAGGAAAAGGGGAAGTTTTCCTCTCTAGTAGAGATTTCGCTAGTCTATAGGGAATAACTAGGTAAGCCCTAGGTAAGCCCTAGGTAGCTCCTTAAAATAATAAACCTAAGTAGAAGCCTAGGTAAGCTTAACCTAGGTATAGCTTATAATACTATCCCCCCTCCTAGCTAATCCCCCCCTAGGTATAAGCTAGGTCGCTATTATTATCTATAACCGGTTTATATAGGGCTTTATACCTATTTACTATAGCGGTCTCTATAATAGCCTCTATAGGCTCCTAGGTAGGCTCTATATACCCCTCTTACTTAACTAGGACCTCGCGCTTCTACCCTCGCCTAACTACCTTCTATTATACTATATATATCTCCTCTATATACTACTTAAATTTGCTATTATTAGCTATAATTAGTAGTAGCTAGGGGTCTATCCTTATTTATATAAATTAGGGGTCCTCTAGTACTCTCTAGAGGAGGTCTATATAGAACCTTAGGTAAATATTACTAGGCACGTCTAACTTAATAATATATAAGCTTAGGACTCTAACTATAGTATATTTATAGTATAACTATAATAGCTTCTTACTAGGCCTAGGGCTTCTATAGTTAGCTATTAAAAGCTAAACCTTATTACTTACTTAGTACTCCTCTATAGGTATCCTATACTAGTTTATATTCTCCTCGCTATACTATTAGGTAGTTATAATACTTACTTAGATAAAGTCTATTACCTCCTATAGTCTTATTACTAGGAGAGTAGCTACTATATCCCTAGAGGGGGCTTTTTCTACTATATTATCTACTATAGGTATAGGGTTAGTATAGTACCCGTGTTCTAAGAAGAATAGCAAGAGCTTAGTTATATTACTAACTTTATTATAGAGTATTAGCTAACTAGTAAGTAGGAGCTACCCCTAATTATGCTATACTTAGGTTATAAATATATATAGAATAGCTTATATCTCCTAGTTCTACCTCTTAGTACTACTATTAATCTATAAGTAGTATATAATACTTAATAGCCTCCTTATACTAATAAAGTAGTAGAATTTAGCCTAGAAGTAGCTTACCTAGTTAAACTTTTAATTATTAATAATATTATATAGGAACCTATAGAACTAGAAGTAGGAGGTAAGGAACTAGTAGGTATAAGCTTCTACCTCTATAGTACTTATCTCCTCTAGTATTACTAACTTACCTAGCTTATTTATTATAACTTATAAGTATTAGCTAGTATTATCCTTTATAAGTAGTAAGTTTATAATAAAGTCTATTAAGAGGTCTAAGTATAATTAAGTAGGTACTAGTAGGGGCTTTAGGAAGCCCCTCTTAGCTTACCTCTAGATATATATCCCTCTATAGATATTATAGTTCCTTATTAATCTCTATACTATCTATAATTATCCTAGCTAATAGAACTACTAGCTTACTATTTCTAGCGTGCTATTATACCCTAGGTAAGTAGTTATACTTAAGTTATAGCTCTATTAGATAATCTTTATATAGAGCTCCCCTACTAAGTTATTATTATCCTCCCTACTAAGTACTTATAGCTTCCCCTTAAATCTTAGTCTCCCCTAACTATTAATATTATACTTACTAATTTAAACCTTAGCTTTTATATTTAATAGGAAGCTCTAAAGCTAGTAAGTAACTATATAATATATAGCCTTATATATTATATCCTTCTTTATAGTTTCTAGCTATAATACTTATAGTTTAGGGTTACTATTAAAGACTATAGTATCTAGGATATTATTATAGCCCTTCTAACTTCTCCTTATTAGGGGGCTAACTATAGGATCCCTGCGGGGGTAGGTATAGTTTAGTATTAGCTATAAGACCCTCCCCTACTTCTACTTATTATCCTACTCTTATAGCGCGTCCTATTCCCTCTAAAAGAGAGTATTAGGGGCTATAACTTCCTTATTAGAGCGGTATTTAATAATAAAATCGTACTAAGATAGCTCCTCTACTTACTAGCTCTAGCGCTCTATAAAGCGCTACTTCTTTATAAAGTATTTAAGCTTCTAGTAGTTAGTTAATACCTTAAAAGTAGTTATATTATATAGCTCTACCCTCTATATATATAATTAAAAAAGGACTACTAGGAGCTCCTTATTATAGATAGGGTAGTTATACTCTATAGGTAAGAGTTTCTATAAGTAGAACGCTATAGGATACTAGGTACCCTCGAGGTTAACTTATAAGAGTACCCCTCCTAATATAAATCCTAAACAATTAGTTTTAATAATAATCTTATCCTCTAAACGAAACTAATAGAGTACTAGCTAGGTATTAAAAAGCTACTTAAGCTATAAGAAGGCTTATTCTTAATTATCTCCCTCCTAGAACGTTATATTCTTCCTAATAAGTAGTATAAGTAATCTAATAATATCCCTATATTTTAATATAAATATATTATAATAGTTTATAAACCCTGGGAAGCTCTAAACCCCCTTTAGGGAGGTAGGGGGTAACTACTTAGTAATTACCTAGAGTTTCTTAGGATTATAAGAGAAAACCCTCTCCTATTATTATAATAAACCCTATATATTTAACCCTCTTAACTAAGAACTTATACTTTATAGGGTTAAGGTTTAGGCTTATATCTACTAGCCTCTAGAGGACCTCCTAGACCTTCCTCTTATAATCTTCTCTTATTCTATTAGAGTAAATTAATATATTATTTATATAAGTAGTAATAAAGTTATTAAGGAAGTCCTATAGGGTATTATTAATATATTACTAGAAGCTAGTAGGGGTGCTAATTAGGCTAAATAAATAGACTACTTATTTAATTACCTTATACTAGGTATAGAATATAGTTCTCTCTTAATACTCCTCTATTACTTTTAACTTATAAAAAGCTCCTATTATATCTAGCTTAATATATTACTTAGCTATACTTACTTAGTATAATATCTTAGAGATTAATAAGAAGGAGTAATAGTCTTTCTTTATAATTATATTAAGGGCCCTATAGTTAATATAAAAGTAAATTCCCCTATCTAGCTTCCTTATAAAGAGTATTAGTACCCTAATAGGTAAGCTACTAGCTTTAATAAACCCCTTATCTAAGAGGTCTTATAAGGTCTCTTTTAATACTAGTAGCTTATTTCTTAATATACTATAGAGGGGGCCCTAGGGGAGTAGTAGCTCCCTCCTATCTAGTCTTAGTATAAAGTTAATTTAGTAGTTTACTCCTAGTTACCTAGGGGGTAATAGGTAAGCCTTATTAGGGTTAAATAGGTTATAAAACTCCCTTAAGACCTAGTTTAGTAGATAGTATTATTAATCCTCTTTTAGTTTTAAGTTTAAGGCTTTCTTAATATTAAATAAGCTAATAGCTTATATTAATCCTTCTTTAATACCCTCCTAATACTTTACCCTATTATCTCGCTAAGTATTAATAGACTATAGAGAACGAGGGTATATTAAGGAACCTCGTAGCCCTTATTTCCTTTATAAAGGGAGTTTCTTCTTAGTCCTTTAGATATAGCCTAACTTATCCCCTCCTATAGTATACTTAGTAAGCTATATTATTATAAATAACCTAGCTCTATTCTATCTAAGGGCGCCCTAAGAGGATATTAGGGTCTAGGTTATTAACTATATATATAAAGATATACTAGGTATAGCTACTCGTTTCTAAGTTAAATATTATTATACCTAGCGCGTTACCTAGTAATAATCCGCTAGGTATATACCTTCTTATAAGTTAGTATCTCTTTTTAATATATAGAAAGTAGAGGTATTAAGCTAGGGAAAGGTTAATTATTATATAGGTATTACTCCTAGTATTTACTAGGGTATAAGCTAGATATCTTCTATTAACTCTAACTTAAATAATAATAAGCTTATTATTAGCTAGTTATTCCTATTTATATTCTTCCTAGCCTAATATCTCCTTCTTAGTAGGCTCTAGGGCTTAATTTCACTCTAGAGTTAGTCTTATTCTAACTCCTTATCTTCTTCTAAGGAGTTAGTTATTACTTAGTAGTTATTTATAACCTTATAGTATATTATTTCTTCTTTTAAGGTTTTTACTTTTATAACCCTAAGTAGCTAGTTCTCCTTACTAGGGTAATACTAAGTAATATAACCTCTAGCTCTATAAGTATAATAGGTATAAGGGTCCCTCGTGCCCTTCTAAGGTTATTAGTATTATACTAGGGAGGTACTTAAAGAGGATCTAGAGTTTTAGTAGTTATAATATCTTACTTCCTTAACTTATAAGATATATATAGCTCTAGTTATATAAATATCCCCCTTAGTATTCTTAGTAGTAGGTCTCTAGTAGGTTACTAAGTACTTATTAGTAACCTTCTAGCGCTCTACTTTCTATATAATACTCTAGACCTTTAAGAGCTAGCTATTATAATTAGCTAGTAAGTTAATTGTAATTAGCTAATCTCTTAGCCTTAGGGTAAGGGAGGCCTCTAGAAATAAGATTTAGACTTAGCTAGGCTAGTTTATACTACTTATATTAACTAGTATTTACTTAAATCTTAGTAGGAAGGTTACTAGGGATTTATTCTCTTTCTATTATAGGGTTTATAGTTAAGCTATAGCTTATAACTAGATATTTAGGTCCTTATATATCTAGTCTAGGTAAGCTATAAAGTCCTTAGGGTTATATTTCCCCCTACCCCCCCTAGCTTTATAGAAGGTAGAGACTACTTACTAGGCTATAGTATCTAAGTAGGAATTAATAAAGTATTATACCTCTTTATTTATAGTATAGAACGCCCTATTTATAGTAATCTTATACCTTATTTATTATACCTAGGTAGTATATTCCTTTTACTTACTTAAAAACTTTAGGAGTAGGGGTAATAGCTTCTAGTATATTATACTAGGTATTACTAGTACCTTACTAGTAATACTTATAGGGGTCTATATAGCTACGCGTTAGCTATTCCCCTGCTTAACCTCTTATAACTATTACTATAGGGACTCTATTACTACTACTAAATTAGCTTATAATAGCTTATTTTAAGTTTTAGCTATATTATTATTAACTATCTTACTAACTAATAGAGAGTAGCGCTTAACTATCTTACTAACTAATAGGGAGTAGCGCTTAACTTATTATTATTATTATAATAATAAGCTTAAATATATAAGGGGTTAGACCTAAGTTTATTTAATAAGAGGTTGCTATAATATTATTTATTTAAGCTAAAGAGGAAAAGGAGAAGTTTTCCTCTCTAGTAGATATTTCGCTAATCTATAGGGAATAACTAGGTAAGCCCTAGGTAGGCCCTAGGTAGCTCCTTAAGGTAGTAAACCTAGGCAGAAGCCTAGGTAAGCTTAACCCGGGCGTAGCTTGTAATAATAACCCTAAGTTAACCCTTACTTAGATTTAAGACTAGCTTAGAAAGAGAGCTACTTAAGGTATTAAGTCTTAAGCCTTATATACTAGATATATTACTATAAGTAATAACCTTTATATACTATATAATACCGCCCTCCGCTTAGAATATAATAATTAAGAGCTCTAGGAGCGTTTAGATAATACCTAAGCTACTAGTAATAACGCCGAGTAGTTTACTACGCTTAGGTATTACTATAAGGAGTATAATTAGGCTAAATATAACGCTACTACTATTACTAAGGAGCGGGATAAGGCAAGGGATATTAATAAGGCCCTGCTCTAGCGCTTTAAATATTACATAACTACTATACCTCCCCTTATAAACCCTCCCTCTAGTAATTATAGCTCTACGCTTTAATTAATCCTTAACTAAATAATATACCTCGAGAGTTAGGTTTGCTCTAGCTTACCCTTATTAACTATTAGTAATAATAATACCTAGGCTATTAAAATACCTAAAGTCCCTATCTTTATAAGTACTAAGAGTACTAACTCTAAATACCTAAAGTTTAATACCTAGCTTTTTTATATTAAAATATACTTTAATAATAGGGTGTATTATAATAACTCCTAACGCTTTAAGTATATACTCTTACGCCTAGGAGGAACTACTTATAATATCTTATTCCCTCTCCTCTTAGGGGACCTACCTTAGATTACTATAGTAGAATAGCCTATTAAAGAGCTAAAAGGTATTTTTATTAACTTAGTTTAGTATAACGAGGCCTAAATAAAGCTTAATACCCTTATTATCTTATTTAAGGATATCTAGGTTAAATAAGCTACTTTCGCTAAGCTTACTTATAAGGCTAAGCTTCTAGAGTCTTAGTAGCGCTAGAAGTTCTATAAGAAACTACCTATATCCCTCTAGAACTAGTGCTCTATTTATTATATAAATAGCGCCCTTAACTCCTAGAACTATACTACTTAGGTCTATACTATAGCTTATATTATAGCGCCTTCTAATACCCGCTCGTCTAATTAAACCGCTATATAGGGCTTTACTTTAGTAGCCTGCGCTAAACCCTCTAGTAGAGGAAACCCCTATACTTAAGCCTATACTAACTAGGGTTATATCCCTAAGGCTCTATATAAGAAGCTCTATAACTAGGGCGCCTGCTTTATTTATAGTAATAGTAGCTATACCTCGCGGGATTACCCCTATAAAAGGGCTAAAGCTATTATAAGCATTACTAAGCCTGCTAAAGCTACTAGTAGTAACCTAGAGCTAGTAGAAAACTAGAGCCCCTAGTAAAAGTAGACTCCCTACTAGGGGAGACCTAAAGAGATTAGTAATTAGTAATAATATCTATTAACTTATAATAACTAATTAGTAGTAAACCGCTAGAGAAAGAGTTAGTTCTAATCTATAATAGATATAGTATTTATCTTAAGGCCCTTTTTAATACTAGAGTAAATAGCTACGCTTTTATAAATACTTATATAACCACCTTATTAAGGGATTTTTACTATACTAAATATAATAAGTTATAGCGCCCTATCCTAGCTACTAGGTTTAATAGCAAGCTATTAGATATTATAACTAAGGTATAGATAACCTATATATAAGTAGACTGCTAAGAGTTAATATAAATACCCCTCCTCTAACTTAATATAGGGGGATACGACCTTATCCCTAGCTACTTATAGTTTAATTATTATAATATTAGTATAGACGTGCGCTATTAGTACTTATACTAGCTAAGTACTATCCCTATAGCCCGGGACCTCCCCTAAATAATTATATAGGATACTAAGGACCTCCTTTAACCTGCTAAAATCGATATTAAGTATTAACTTAATATAGAACGCTATTAAGCTATATTTAAAGCTAAGGAGTAGCTCTATAATACCTAAAGGGCTATAGGAAGCAAGCTAAAGACCCCTATAAAGATCTCATAGTAAAGTAATACGCTTAAGGACTTAGGATATAACAATAACCTATAGAAAATAAATACGGCGTTAAGAGGAGCGCTAAATACTAACTAAGCCTAGCTTACGCCGCGTAGGAAGCTTAAACCCCTTAGCCTCGAGGCCTAGTAAGTAAAGAAGGACCTTAATATAGCGCTTATTAGTGCTATAGGGTTCGAGAGAAACCTAAGGCGTGCTAATATTAAATTAGGCTTTATATTAATATATGAGCTCGACTTAATAATTACTAATAAGTAAGAGGAAGAAGAAAAAGGCATAAGCCTGCTAGAGGTTAATAAAGCTAAAAACTAACGCCTAGTTAATAAGAGGCTTCTATTATACCTCTAGGGCTAGAAAGATTACTTTAGTAAGACTACTAGTAATATATTACCTCCTTACTACTCTTATAACTATTAAGTTAAACTAGAGCTAAGTATAAAGGAATAGCTAACCTTCTACTTACTATATAAGTAGTTATTACTAGAACTTAAGGCTACTTAATAGTACCTCCTTAAGAACTTAAAGAAGGGCTTTATAGCACTAAGTAACGCTCTATTCGCATCCCTAATACTATTCGTTTAAAAAGCTAATAATTACCTAAGGTTTTATATTAACTTCTAGAAGCTAAACGGGTTTATTAAGAAGGATTAGTACCTATTACCTCCAATTAATAAAATACTAAGCTAAATCAGCCGAGCTAAAGCATTTATAAAGATTAATATCTACTAAGCGTTCTACTAAATTCGTATCTACTCTAACTTAGAAGACTTAACGACGTTCCGCACCTATTATAGCTCCTATAAGTATAAGGTTCTACCCTTCGGGCTCTATAATAGCCTAGCGATCTACTAACGATATATAAATAACACGCTTATAAAATACTTAGATAACTTCTATATAATATATATAGATAATATCCTAGTTTACTTAGAGGACCCCCTCTAGTATAAGGAGCACGTTAAGAAAGTCCTTAACTAGCTACGCTAAGCAGGGCTTTAGGCTAATATTAAGAAGTATAAATTTAATATAACTATAACGTACTACCTTAGGTTTATTATTATAACTAAAGGGATTAGCCCTAACCCTAAGAAGGTCTCTATAGTAAAGGACTAGTAACTACTAACTATAGTGCGTAGCGTCTAATCTTTCCTAGGGTTCTATAACTTCTACTACTAATTTATTATAAACTATAGAAAGATCGCTCGAATACTTACTAAGCTTATAGTTAAAAACTCTTATTTTAACTTTAATAATAATTATATAGTAGTACTTATAACGCTAAAGGAGGCCCTAATATTAGCCCCTATCTTACGCTACTAGAAGCCCGAGCTACTAACCCGAGTTAAAATAGATACCTCTAAATCTATTTATACTACTACCCTCCTCTAGTAATAACCTAATAATAATCTATAGTACCCTATAGCCTATTTCTTAAAAACTATATTACTAATAGAGATTAAGCTCGGAATTACGCCGCAGCCCCTTCGCAAAAAGACTATAACAAATTCACCTAGTTCGCAGGCATAATTCGGGAAATACTATATAGGCATTTTAACCTATACCCTCTACTAATTAAGGAAAATAATATAGGAACCCTATATATTCCTACTACTCGCAAGCAAACCCTCGCATAGAGTCGGATGCGCGCTACACCAGGGCTAATTATATTAGAGCTAAATAGGCTACTAAGGCTCTCGTAGCCTAGAAAAGCTACTATATAAGATAACTCCTTAACCTAAAAGGTCGACCTTTAAGTAAGGTGCTAAAAGTACTATAAAAGCTACTATACGAGATAACTCCTTAACCTAAAAAGTTAACCTTCTAGTAAGGTATTGCAAATACTATTATATAAGAGGTAACTCCTTAACTAAAGAGGTCTTTCCTAAGAGGTTCTTATAGCTAGAAGTATAAGAAGCTCTGCTACTATAAGTAGGGCTTTATACCTCTCCCTCTTCTTTATCCCTTAACTATATTAGTACTAAACCTTATATATAAAAACGCTAAGCCTATATAAGGTATACCTTTTAATACTAATAATATACGAGAGCTTATTAGAGAGTTTAGTATTAATATAATTAATAAAACCCGCTCTTTTTTTAATTACTCTATTATATATAGAGAGCATATTATTAATATAGCCCTTAAGAGGGCTCTTATTAATACCCTTAAAGGGGATACTTATTATTATATTATAGCTAAGTAAGCGGACTTAGTAATAGAAGCTAGGCGGGTTATTATATACCCTATAGAGTAGCCCTTCTTCGAGCAGGTCCTCTATACTATTAAGGTAGAGGTAGCCTAGGCCCCTTAGGGGAATATTAATAAGTATAGCTTATGCTAACTACTTTAATATAGAGAGAGCGTTACTAATAACGGTATAATAAAGATAGTAATAACTTCTAGCGGATAAAGCGGTAATAGAGGCGGTATTAGTAGCATAGGTAGTGCGCGAGAGGAAAAGTTAATAGTTTTATAGTTTAAATAATTAAAAACTACGTTATTATTAATATAAAGTTAAAGATCGTGAGGCTATCTAGTATAATAGGTACGTATAAGTGCGGCTATGGTTAGGAAAGGTAGTCGGTAAGATCACGTGACCGAAGGCTATATATTATCAGGAGGCGCGGAGTTAGAAGGTCTGTTGCACTTGAGCAGGTAAAATCACTATGCAGTGGCCAGAGGCCTACTAATAGAGATATACTACCCTATTTATAACTATAAGATAATAATAATTATCCTAGCGCTAGAAGAATAGAGAGCTAAACTCTCTATAGTTACTTAGCGTTTTAAGCCTATTATAAACTACTAACTACTACTCTACTTTATAACTAAGAGGCTCCTAAATATTCGCTAAGCCTGCTAATTAGGTATCTTAGCTAGCTTTAACTTCTATATCTAGTACTACCTAGGGTATAAAAACGTGATAGCTAACGCCCTCTTATAGAAGAATAAAGACCTTTAAACCTAATAAGCTATCTATAAATTAGACTATACCTAGGTATTACTACTACTTACCTATCTATCCCTAGAGGTTATAAGTAAACTACGCTAGCTACTAGAAGCTACCCTAAGTAATCCTATAGCTACTATTAACACCCTAGAGCTAGAGGATAGGCTACGAGGCTACCTCCTAGTCGAACGGATCCTATAATTAAACTATAAACTAGATATACTATTACTTAAGGTACTAAAGATACTTATTATTATAGAAAAAGAACGCTAGAAGATAGAAAATAGACTCCTAATAATAGATAGGAAGCTCGGAGTATTAGAAGAGGAGAACCTATATATAAAATTAATCTATAAAACCTATAACTAGAGGCTTATAGTATACCTAGGTTAAAATAAGACTATTAAGCTCCTAAAGGAACGCTAGTACTAGCCCTACCTAACTACTAATATCGAGTAGTATATTTATAACTACTATACTTACTACTAGGCTTAGAAGCTAAGGGATAAGCCTCTAGGCGAGTTAAGGCCCCTGCCTATATTAAATTACCCCTAGGAGTATATTATAATAGATTTTATATCCTACCTACCTAACTAATATAGGTATAATAACATATTCATAGTAGTATACTACCTATTAAAAAAGACGGTTTCTCTCCCCTATTATAAAACTATTATAGCGCGGGATCTCGCCTAGCTATACTATACTTATATCTTCTAGTATATTAGGTTCCCTATTATAATTATATCTAATAGGGGCCCCTAGTTTACTTCTAACTTCTAGAACGAGCTCTATAAGATATATAGTATAACTATATAATTAAGTATAGCGGGTTATACTAAGACTAATAGGTAAATAGAAATTCTTAACTAGTACTTAACCTAATACTTATACTTATAGATAAACTAGTTCTAAGATAATTAGAGCGAGATACTCCTATCTATAGATTTTACCTAGGTAGTATTACCTAATAAAACTACTAGGCTTATGCTATTTAAGATTAAAAAGGGATACCTTTTATAAATAAGTTTTAACTAGGACTAATATATATAAAAGTTCTTAATTATAAGAGAGAAAATAAACCAAAGTAACGCCTAGTAGCTTATATAAAACCTCTATAATATCTAGGAGATTACTAAAAGAAATATAGTAATAGCCTAATATTACTATACCTAAGCTACTAACTACTACTATTAGCCTAATAACTTAGCTATAAGGGACTCTATCTATATATTAATAGAAGGATAGCGCTAAGAAAGCTCTTTAAAGCTATTAATACTATAGGATAGCTCGTAGCTAATTAAAGCTACTAGCCCCGGGGGGACTTAGGTGCTTAACCTACTAAAGGGATATAACTATTACCTAGTATTCTATCCTAATAAGCTTTAGAAGGCGACTAGGGACCCTCTACTAGGTTAATTTAAAGCCCCCCCTCCTATTATTAAGTTTAATAATAAGCTAGTATATAAAGTTATATATATAACTACTAGCTAGTTATACTATAGATAGCTATAGTACCGCGCCGACTAGAGGGGTTATAACTATAACCCTACTTAGTATAATACTAAAAGTTTTAAGTACGCCCTAGTAGCGCTATAAGACTACTATACTACTAACCTAACCGCCGCGGGACCGCTAAAGTACCTTTTAGCTTAGCTTCTAGCTGCTACCCGGGATAAGGACCCCGCTACTATAGATAATAATAACGCCCTAGCGCGAGTATAAGAACAGGAAGAAGGGGATATATTTAGAGAATTATTTAATTTATAATAGCTAATTACTACGGATAGTAATACTAGTAAAAGGGGGGGTAATATCACAGCGCTAGGTTAGACCTACCTAAATTTCGGATTATATAACTTGCGGGTTACGTGATTACTAAGCGACTCTTTAGCCTTCCCTAGCTACGCTAGCCTATAGTTAGACTTTTCCCTTCTTCAACGCAGAATCCACTTAATATAGCGTAATTGAAGTGTGCTAACCTTCGCCCATTCGCCGTTCGTGACAATAGCTCTAAAGATAACGCTAATAATTATATTATTAATATCTCTATTATACTACCTAGTAGTACTACCTTCTTCTAGCGTATATAAGTAACTACTAACCGCTCCTATAGTATAACGTAGAGCACCTAAGAGCTCCTTTCTATGCTTAAAGAGATCTCTATAGTTAAGGGTATTCCTAACCTTAAGCGGATTAATAGCTTTATAACTAATATAAATAGTATTATAAGGGCTTTATATTAAGAGATTGCTTATTAACTAAGCCTTAAGTATATTATTCTTATTCTCTATAACTCCTATAGGCTAAACCTTCTTATTAGTAATATTATAAAGCTATCTCTATAGTAACTAATCGTTAAGAAAGCCTTAAGTATTATTAGTTACTTCTATACCTTATAGCTATAGTTAGCCTAACTTTAGTAACTCTAAGTTACTATTTATAATAAGCTTAAAGCCCTACTTACTTCCTCTTTTACCTAATAGGGAAGTATAGAGCGTTACTTGTTATTAGTATTCTATTTAAAAGGTACCCTCTTTAACTATATCTACCTTAATAATATCGCTAGCTAGCGAGGCTCTATTATAAGGGATAGTAATACTAGTAGTATTACTATACTAATTAGTATTATTAGCGATAATCTTTTCTAGCTCTACGTAGAGACTCTTATTAACCTACTTAGACCTATTAGTAAGGCTATTAAGATATTAGAAACTAATCGATCCCACGCTAGTTATATACTTACCTATTAGGAGGGTATTTAGTACTACTACGAGACGCGCTACGCTACTAATATATACTAAGTCGACTAAGTAGAGATATTTAGAGTATTTAACGCCCGCTAGGTAAAATAAATCACTAATATTAACGTTATTATATCTACCCTCCTACCTTCTAATATATAGCGTATATATAGCAATAACGAGTAGGTAGTTATATTTAATTAGCTAGAGAGATTTACCCTAACTACTACTTATTATAACGCCTATTATATTAAGATCCTCGACCTTTATATAGTTATAGGCCTATTATTTAACTTAATAACCCCCTTTTAAGCGCCCGCGCAGAGCCTACTTATAGCGTGGAAGTATATATGAGTCTAGAACTCGAAACTAGCCCTATTAGCGCTATAAATACTAAGCTATATTATAGCTTTAATCCTATTAGAAAGAAGCCTTTTAGTACTTAATTTTATATATAATTTAGCTTATAATTAATTAGCTCCTAAGATTACTAATAGGCTTATATTTATATATATAAATAGTTAAGTACTTAAGTAGCTACGCGCCTAGGAGGGAGGGTATTTATAGCTATTACTATAAGTAATATAGGAGCCTCTTATAGAGGAGGAGTTAGTATAATTAGAGAGGGATATTCTTAACTTATATATAGGAGAAGCCCTAGCCCTTAACTTAGAGTTTATCTAGAGCTAATTAATTTTAGTTTATATAGAGATTACTATAGTAAGTAAAATTTACTTACTCTAGCCTAAAAAAGCAGTGCTTTGCTTTATATAAGCTAAGAAAAGCGCAGCGAGCATTTGCACCTTCGGAACCCTGAATTGAGGACAGGTTTATTAGCCGGTAGCTGCATGTATACGTAATCTTTGAGGCGTCTCTACCCGGGGGTGTGGGGCGTCGCGGTTGAGTAGGGGGTGTAAACGCGAGCCCGCGACGCCCCACACCCCCGGGTAGCTAATTGGTGTTTGTTAGTTTTGGCTTTGAACTGATCAGACGGCATTACTTACTTTGATGAGGCTCGGCGAAAATTAGGTTACTTGTCCGCAAGCGACGTTTCCTGCCATTTCCATGTGCTCCGGGTGTTTCGGAGCCTTCACTTTGGAGAAAGACAGCGCCCTAAATCCGCCAGTGGGCTGTGTCAACGTCTTCGGCTACGTCATATTGTTCTCCGCCATGTTCTTCGACTTATCTGGCGTGATCAATTGCATATTCATGCTGTGATTCGACTGACTTGAAAAGACTGGGAGGCGTCAATGATAGTGGTGGTTGTGTTTGATCTCCGTGACGTCCCTTTATGAGGCGAGGGGCGCCCGCGTTAAGCATAACCTACATGGTGAGTCCTACATGTACTGAGAAAGGTCCAACATAAATTCGAACAGAAACAAGAGCTAATCCGCAGATGAAATAATATGCCAAGCTGGACCGTCACCTTTTCTTTTTTCTTTATTTTTTTCGTCTGTATTTCCCCCTTTCCATATATCACCCCCCTGTTGTACCTGCAGAGCGGGAGTGTCCATACGTTGTGAATGCGATCAAGTGGCCCTGAAGAAGCACCGCGACGAAGTTGTGGCAAGGCTTAGGGTGACAGGCAGATGCCTGGGAGCTGTTAGGTGCCACTAAATGAACATCAATCCAATCATTTCGACCCAAATTTGCCTGAATGAGGTCATTTTGCAAAGTTCATATTGGGAAAGGATAACTGCGGGAGGCCCACCACACAATCTATGCTTGAGCTTATGTTAACACCTGGTCAGGCTGGAATTCTTCAAAAGCCTCCAGGTTAGCTCAAGGGATTCCCAAGCCCTCAATAATACATCCCACGAAAACTGATTGTTGGAAGCTGATACAATGTTGGCCCACGAAGAAACCTGCACTTATTCAGAACGTCAGCAGGTATATCTTGCCTGCCGAGACCTTCTGAAGACGTCGAGCACCAACCGAAAGAAATTTCGGAGGCGTCTTTTACGTCACCAGGAACGCCCCTATGCCTTATTTGAGTCCATGGGCGAAACCAAAGTCTGCGACATAGCCTATCAACTTTTCAAAAAGGGGGTGTTTATGGATGACCATAGTGCCAGAGATGAGTTTCCCGACTTATTCGATGATCTTATTCACGACCAGCACGTCCAAAAGGAAGTTCTCACGGTTGAAATCACCGCCTCTTCACCCAAGACGTTGACCGAGTATACGCATTCGGAAGGCAATTCTGACGCGGAGATACACAGGAGCCAAGGTTGTTAAATACCGCATGTTACCCTATCACTTATACCCAGCTGTTAACATTGCAAACTTCGCAGCCGAGTCAAGCAATGCCCCTCTCAACCGAGATTCACAGCTTCCTTATCCCGACTCTGGGCAAGTCCTCTACAAGGCACAACACCTCATACTTCTTGCGACTCAGAGGGAACTGGAGGAGAGCTTCTACCACTTTGCGGCTAAGTGGTTTCCGGAACGTCTTAAATCAGAGAGTTGGGATTGCTCATCCGCGCTGACGCCAATCACTTGGTTATGCGAAATACAAAGTCTCCTCTCACGTTTCACGACTGAGGCGATGGCGGCGGTGCACATCACCACCAGTAATATAAAGTCCATGGAAAGTCTCAACCAGGCAATGATGGAGAAGGAACCAATGACTATCAGTGAGCTTGAAGGTATCCTTTCGTCAGCTACAGATTTGACCAAAGCCCTTCACGACTTCCCTCGTGCTACCAGACTTGAGGCAATGAGGGCAGAAGTCGACGCCATGAGTGGGACTGTGGAGCTCGTTCGTAAAATCATAGAGCGTCACATCGCCGCGAAAACGGAAGAGATCCGATGCCAAAGAGATGAGCTTGACAGAAAAGAGCAGCAACTTCGAGATGAAATGTCGAGCGAGCAGCGCAAGCATGTCGCAATGATTGGTCATTTGTTAGAGATGTCTGTCTGGGACATTTTTGGTGAAGACAAGGTTGCTTCGGTTGCTTCGTGAGGCAATTCGACAGCAGAATGCAGATGTTGGTTCTATATAGCCACCAAAAACACGTATCGATGCTCCGTAGCTTCCTAGCTGTTTTCAAAATAGGTACACGCTCTAATTGTGAAGTAAAAAAGTAAGAAAAAAACAAAAAGAGTTGTCCTGGTCAGGTTGACCAAAAGAATCAGCATGGAGGCAATTTCAGACCTTCCAAAGGGGCTTCAGATGATTGAAAGGTCTCACAAATATGTGGGCTGCAGAGATCTTCCTTTCGATTGAGTTATGTACGCGTCGAAGCCAATTTGGCTAACGTGATCAAAAGGCTCACCGTTCAAAAAGATGACTTTCCTTGGATGATGGAATTCCCCCCTTCCATGACCATGAGGCTACTGCGCAGATTGTACAAAGACACACAATCGGAATGAATGAAATCATCGGACTTTGATTAGGTATGTTTCAAAGCGGCTGCCGGAGGCCGTCAACGCCATTCCTTCCATGTGAGACACGTTGACAGCAAACGAGAGAGATACCGTTAAAGAACATAAATACCCTCAACCTTCTAAACTAATTTGAGTTCTGCAACTCGACTTTTGTCCCAATTGCAACTCACATGCCACATCTGCAATACTGCCGTCGCCGCCATGGCTTACACTGAAGAACACCAGCGAGTCTATCGGACCTGTCGAGCGATCTTCAGCGGCGATGCTGCCCTCCTCCGCAAACCGAAAAAGGTTCGAGAAACTCTAGTGAAAAATCAGAGCTCTTTGGCGCCTTTATTTCGTGATTTTGGCGAGGTCAAGCTCGCAGAGATCTCGCGGCAGCTATTGGAAGGTCGCGTATTCGAATCACAACTACGAGCCAAGGTCGAATTTCCCGATCTCTTTCGCACGTCTCCTCAACGCGACGCTCAACGGGAAGCATCGGAAGTCGATGCTGCCAAGTCAGTTGCCGATTGTCTGGGGGAGATCACTCGCACTGAGGAACAAGGCGGGAAAGGATCTGAGCCAATTGGATCGGAGTTTCTTACGAGAACGCTCAAAGGCGAACTGGGCAACAAAGGTCAGCTTTTTACATGTGAAAGTCACCGGTCATCGATGGATTTGTGTTCTAACTCTGCAGTAGAAGACTCGATTGTTCCACAGAACGCTTCCTCCGGGATACCTTCGCTGTATCCGTCATATATCCCCTACGCTGCTCAGCACGCAATTTTGACAACTGCTCAGAAGGTTTTGGAGGAATGCTGCTACGCTTTCGCACGAGCCCATATGCCGAATGTTTGCCAAGAAAAGGGCTGGGACTGTGCTTCGGCTGTAGAACTCACCAAATGGGCGAATATCTTCGACAACGAGTGGTCCAAGATCTCCTTTGACAGCTGCGAGCCCGTAAAACTCTCCGAAGCTAAGACTGCTCTGGTTGCAGTTCATCCGTTGAGACATACGGCGGTGCATAGACTTCCTATTACAGCTCGCGGAATCAGTCAATCATTGGGATCTGCGGTGAAGCTTGCAGCCACCCTTCAGGATGTTTATCGTGCTGCTCAGTTGGAGGAGTTGAAGTGTGAAGTCGACGGCAAGATAAAGGCGATGGAGATGAGCAAGAATGTCTTGGAAGACCGGGCAACTTCTCAGCTAGAAGATATTCGCCGACAACGAGAGGAACTTGAAAAGCAAGAGAAGCGTATCACCGAAGACATGCTGAAGGAGGACGTCGAACACAAATCTCTTGTAGGACGCCTGCTGGAAATTTCAGTCAGGGATATCTTCGAGGAAAGGTCCGAGGAAGCAGACCCCGCCGGTGTGGAAATTGATGACAAAGGCGACGGCGTGACGCTGAAGAGGGCTAAACTTTTGTTCGAGGAGACGGACACAGATCCGAGTGACCTGCTTTAGCACGCCACGTTGCTCAAACTCATCCAGAAGACCCCATTGACTTGTCGTGGCGGTGCTGATGCAGCCGCCATTTGGTGGAAGATCTAAATCAATTATTTGATCCGCTGGATGCGAGGTGATATTCTTCAGTTTAGACAAAGAAATAGTGCTACAAAAAGCCACTTCACCGTCCGTCGGTCCACAGCCGCACGCTAGTTAGTATGGCACGCAATACATTGCTTTATCTCCGGGGCAGAGTTGCGGATACTTTATGGAGGGAGAGCTTGATTGTGATATAACGTAATATGTAATTAGAACGAGGCTGTTTAAGACAGGGAGTCAGCTAATAAAACCGCATTTTGATTGAAATCCCCCGGGTTTGCCTAATGAAGTTCGCCTTGCTGTGAATTGTGTGAGAGATGTCAAATGGTTCGTTGTTACTAGCGTGACAGGACTAGCGTGACAGGACTACTGCAGAGGACTAGGTTTTGATGGATCGTTCTATTTACGTGCTTCAAGCGCTGCCCACGGGGCGGCCGGAAATGCAGCGTGCTTGGATCGACCCAGACTTTCCATAAAACATATGAGGTCGCCCAGATACGCTCAGGTGTGGGAGACTCGAATCAAAATCAAACTTCGTATCTCCTTGGCTATACATATCCTCAAAAGTGCCATTGAATACTTCATAATGAAGCCTTTCATCACTGCTTTCCTCGCGGGAGTCGCTCTTGCAGCACCTCAGGGAAACCCCCATGGACCATCGCCCGTCTGCGGTCCTCAGGGCGTGCAAATGTGTATCAGAAACGCCGACGGAAGTCCATCGACCCGCATTGGTGTTTGTAACCTTTACACTATCGGCAATGTTGGTAGCTCCCTCGTTCCCTTGGGTAGTCAATACGCATCCTAACTGCCTAATTACAGATGGGCAATTGTCCTGACGGGACCTACTGCGTTCAGGATCCCGCAAACCCCAACTACATATCGCAACCTCGTTGCACACCGATCTCAACACCTCATTGATGAAGTAATCCGGTGACGAATTGCAAAGTCAAATCAACGCTTTGTTGGGTAGTTGAAAAGGACATGTATTCAGCTAGCTGTAGACCACACACGAAGAGTAACGATCGTTTCACAAGTCTGGAAATTCTTGCCACTTCATGAACGCCTTGACGATGAATCATGGATTCGTTGATGTCAAGTAAAGGTCTCAGTCCCCTCCGGGAAACTGTTTATCAAACATCACGCCAACAAAGACCATGAGAACGGCAGCGTATGCAAGAGTCGACGCAAACACTTGCTCCAACCGATCCATGTACCCAACCATGAGAAAGCCAAACCCAAACACAAAGCCCGTCGCGAGGCCAAGATTGAGATACAAATCTCTATGCAACACCAGGAGCCACATATGGTCGACGAGGAATGCGCCCCCAACTACGGCGCCGCTACTTCTCAACCAGAAATTACGCCGTAGAACCGCTTCTGTTGTCGCGTTTCTTTTCTCGTTGGGTTACCCACTTCGTCCCAAGGGCCTGTAGGAAGGGCGCTGCGTTGCATGTCTTCGTGGGTCGTACGGTCCGGGTCTGCAAAGTCCCTCAAGCCCTTATGCCTCCTTTCTAAGGCTTGTTCAAGGACGTTACCGTCGTGATAACGCTCGCTTGACGCGATGAAGAAGTGGTATGGTTGCTGCGATACTATGGTCATGTATTCGTAGTCTTGCACAGCCTGAGCTTACCCTGGCGTCAGTATCTCACCGCGGACAAGGTCGCAAACGGGGGTGCGACAGTCGGGGGATACTGACTGTAGCTTCGCAGCATGTTTTCCAGGCTGCGGCCATGTTTCGCGAGTTCTTCCGCTCCTAGACGCTTGCCGTCCAGCTGCAACGTCACGGCTGTCTCGACAAAGCAGATCTAAAGCGCGCGTAGACGCATTCGTTGCATTTCCGCAATGTTGACACGGTAATCCCAGTCTCGGAGCTGGAGGTTGCCCAAAACGCGAGAGACTGTGTGAAGCAAGGGCGGCTTTCGAGACACAAGATCGATAAAGTTCTTGGCGTGAAGATCGTGTGCTGTTTTCCAGGCGTTGATAGAAATCTGCTCGAAGACTCTCGGCTCACCGCGAGCAACAGGGTCGATTTAGGCTCAATCTCGCTCGGTGAAAGCCGCGGCGTTTCCAGAAGTGTCCTGATTGCATTCTGGTATCGGCGAATCCGTTCCCTCTCCTGGTCGTCTGACGTGGCTTTTCGTACTTCTGGAGAGTTTATCATCGCCAGACGCGGCAGCCACCACAGGCTGCACTTGTTAGTTTCACCTCACTAAGTCAGTCTACTTGACAGAATCCACTCAAATGAACGTTGATGAGGAGACGGGATGAGTTCCATGCATCGAGATTTTCGATTGCGACTTGGTGGCCTGGTTGAAGCTCCGGCTTACCTGCGTCGCAAGAGGGTGCTACCGGGATAGGGCGGTAAGCAAGGCTGACCAGTGGGAGTGTTCATTGAGGGCGATCTTTTCAGCTGTCTACCCCCACTGCATCATGTATCACCCAGTGAACGCCGCCTATGAGGTCGTCTTGCATAAAGCGACGTCTCCCTAGGCATCAAGTTGGTTTGGAGTTCGGTGCGCAGTCTTGCTGCCAAGGTCTCCCCAATACCCACGTCGCAGATTAGTAAACTTCATCTTGTTCACGCCAAGCTAGGAATATCGCCGAGATTCGGAACTCAGTCTTCCCTTTTACCAACATCGGCAGTGGCTTGCTTATCACATCGAGTGCTGAATGCGAGGCCAATTCTACCACTCACTACTTCAGAACCTTGGTTATGGATGCATACCCTAATGCTATATATACTTCTGTAGATTGCTGGTACAACTCCTTACAGCAAAAAGTATCGCAAACAGAAGTACATTAGATCTATTTTAATGATTAGGTTAAAAAGTGAGGTCAAGTAGTTTCTATTGGCTGTGTCTCTCCACATGAGGATACCGACGTCCTTCAGCACTCGATGGGATAGCCGACGGAGAATTGAGCAGTCTTTGAGCAAGTCGTTCGACCACAAGCCAGAATCCAAGGAAACCACAAGCTTAGGGATACTCAAAACGACAAGCATCCCAAGATGCCACAGTGCTTCATCTTCAGAGTACGATTCAGAATGCGCAAAAGATCAGGACGTGGCGGCAAATTCACTATAACCTACGATTCTGAAATGCACTGCCGATCCCAGGTCAGGTACCTCACCAGCCGCAGAGGGGTTCGGGCGAGGTCTAAATCGCAAGAAATGCGCGAGCAGACTTTGTGGGGAATCACCGTCGACAACCTCGACGTGTAGACTATCGAAGCTGGAAAAGGCTGATGGCAGGGCGCGAGCCTACCGTATTTTGCTCTCGGACGAGAACTCTTCGACTCGATGACTGTCTTGGTCTCCCGAAGATGGACGTGTTGTTTGACAAGGTGATCCATCACTGGGTGGTCGTGGTGGATTCTATGTTTTCCGAGGCCGTGTTGGACGACAGGGCTTTCAGAGGTGTGCAGGTTGCTAAAAGCTCTACGAGCCTCTCGAACGAGAATTTGCGAATTTCAAGGTACTGGCAAGAAGTTAATCAGAAAAAAAACGTAATATCATATAGTTGTTGACATCCAAAGCTTTTAGATTCTCAATTCAAATCAGGGCTGTTCTCAAGGAGCCACCATGATGCTAGAAGCTTTCGAAAAGCTCGGCCGCAACCTCAGAGAGTCCGCCGCGGCCTCGGTCGTGTTCGTCGGCAACCCTTCCCGTCTTTCTGGACAAGTTTCCGACGTTAATGGTGGGGTAGGGCGAGACAATCGGATGGCGACAAGGCTGTTCATAGCCCAGGCGAAGCAGTCGAATGCCACAGAGGTTTCAAGCTTGGAGATTTGTTCTTGATGGTCGTCTACTGAAAGTCGGATTGGGTTTCTATGTCATAAGTAGGAGGATATTGTTTGTGCGTTTGATACCACTTGCGAATGTCGGCTTGCGGTGACCATCTTTCGCAGGGGTTGATGGGGTCTGTTCAGGACTTGAGTTTTGGACACGTTCTGTGGCGGTTTTGATAGAGAGACTTGAATAAGTAGTAGAGGGAGAAAACGAAAGTCAAGGTATGCGAGCAACCTCTCTACCGCGGCAAATAAGAGAATCATCTAATACTACTAGAAAACGGAGTCACCCTATTTAAGGATTATTAAGAAACGTCCTATAGGGCCATATTTATAGTTGCTAAAGAGCTTATTCTATTATAACGAGAGTAGCTATAACGTGGTTACTTATAACCACGGTTAGAAGAACGACCTCTAGAAAAAGGTCGCTCCGGAGCTAATATTAGTTATATACTATACTAGGAACGGGTAATACTAAAGGTATTATAATATACCCCCCTAGATATAATAGTAGCTAGAAAAGCGCTTAACTACGTAATATCCCTTAAAATACCTAAATATAAAGTAATATATCTATAAATAACCTATTAATAAGCCTATTTATAAAAGAGATAATAAAGTAAAGTTATTTATATTAGGTATAAGCGAAGCGTAAATAGTTA
>JAVHLU010001252.1:0-34118 GCA_036785755.1 Colletotrichum ledebouriae | reverse complement strand
CACCCCCTTAAGAAAACTCTATAAGCTAGAGACTTAGAAGGTTAAGCAATAGTCTAATATAACTACGCATACCTACGTTTTAGCATTCTAGCCTTTCCTAGTTTAGGCCTATAGCTATACTCTTATAATAATATACTACTTACGCTATAAAAATCTAAGTATAAGAAGGGTATAATTTAAATACTATAAAAGTAGTGCTTATAAGAGTAGCTCCTTAAAGATAAGTTTTATAGAAGGATCCCTTAGTACGATTTATACTATTTTTTACCTCTCTCCCTCTTAGTTTATAGGGAGACTACCCTTACTACTACCCTATAAGTATTAAGCTACTATTATATTATTTAGCTATAGCGAATTAAGTATACTAATACTAATAAATAATAACACGTTAACTTTGCTATAGAGTAATTACGACTCTACCCTTAGCCTAAAGATTAGGAAGATATAATCTTTTCTAATAAGACTTAGGCTATAAATAACCCTATATAGAAGAGATAGATTATAATCTATAATACTAAAGATCCTAAGACTTTTATACTACTTTAAAGAAAGCTATATAGCTAGATATTTTAAGGCTATTTTATAGGTAGTTAAAAAGGCCTAGGTTTTATATAGGAGAAGAGCTAGGGCGGAATTTTAGTATATAAGTATATCTTTTTTATTCTACTTATAGTTAGGGCCTTTAATTATAAGGCCCTTAATAAGTATAGATTATTTTAGTAGGATAACGCACCGTGCTATAATACTAAGGAAACGAAGTCTACTATATAAGAGATAGCTCTAAATAACCTTAAGTAGCTATTATACTTATTAGATCTTAATCCTACTAAGAATATATAGTTTTAAATAAAGGACTTTATTAATAATAACTATAATATATAGAATCTTAATTAGCTAGAGTTATATATAGTAATTTAGGCTATATAGCACTCGATCCTATAGGAATAGTTAAAAGAGCTAGCTTACTTAATAGTCTACTGATTATAACTAGTTATTAAGTTAGGTAGTAATAGTATTAACTACTAAATATACTATATAAATTATACTGATTTAGAAGTACTAATACCACGCTAATCTTACGCCGTTTGGGTATAGTATCGTGGGGCAATTCACACGCTAACATTTGAAACCCCGGAGGAGGTGTATACCCCATCTCGCATCTTGCTCATATTCCCGATATTCCGGATGAAGCGGAGCACTGGTGGGGTGTCGATCGAACGTGGTTCATGTCGAAGCTGGGCCGAGGCTTGTTCTGCATCGTCGCGTCCCATCAGAGCGACCCCGACGCGAAGGAGGCGTTGTATAAGGATACGGCATGGAATACGGACACCGATGTGAATTTGCTGAAGGAGCATTATAAGGACTGGCATCGGTTGGTGAGAGAGATCATTGAAGCTACGCCGGCAGACTCGCTAAAGGTGTATCCCAACGCTTCCGCACATGGGCTGGACAGCTGGGTCCTCGGAGACGGGCGGGTGACGTTTGCCGGTGATGCGGCACATGCCCATGGCGGTGCGTTTGCGGCGGGCGGAGGTCTGGCCATTGGCGATGCGTGGGCTTTTGCGACTTCTCTTCAGCATGTGTTCCCTCCCAACGCAACAGAGCTACCCCCAGCTGATGACGTTCGGAGGGCTTTGAGGCTGTATGAGAAGACGAGGAAGGCGCACACCGACAGGGTCCTTGATACGGTGCACTCGACGAATGCGAAGAAGATCGAGAGAGTGGGCAAGGCTGAGACGGATGAGGAGCTGCGGGCGAGGATGAAGAATCGTGTTGAGCCCGTCTGGATTCACGAGCATGATGTAGAGGCGGTGTTTAGGCAGACCCTGGCCGACGAAGGGGCGAGTGAGTCGAGAGGGGCAGAGGTTCAGATAGAGAGCCGGCTGTAGATCCGTAGATGGTTCTGAGTCAGGAAGAGTCACGTCAACTTGTACTCGCTTGAGAGTGAACAGTGTTATCTGAGAGTTCTCGAAGCCTGCTGTCAGGGTATCTTTACAGCATGCTTCATCATGGTATACACACGAATTGAGGTATAAGAATGGCAGTGAGGCTTCGGGTGGTCCCTGCGCGAGCTGCCGTTGTAGACTTGTAGTGCACCGGGCGCCCAGGGCCCCAGTGCGCTTGACCGTTAAAGTGGGTCATCAGCGCGCCCGGGTCTTTCATTGGCCAATGGCGCACTTGTTTTCCGCTAACCGCCCTTCCCGAGGTGTCCGTGCTCTTGGGCCAATGAAAGATCTCGCGCGGCCCCCACCTACGTCTTCCCGTCCGGTGTTTTCCATTTCTCCCGTCGCGCCGTCTCGCTCTAGAGTAGGTACTTATCGCCTGGCAGCTCAAAGCTGATAGTGGGATGTGCCTCGTACACTCCTTCCCCAAGCCCCCTCTGTCCTAAGTTGTCTCGCCTCGTCGCAGCCAGCCGCTCTCACCCTTGCGAGGCATCGGGAGGCTGCATTTCGGGAAAGCAGAGGTCACTCGTAACGGGAGCGACTCTGCTTTACTAGCTTCTGGCACTCGAAGCTGCTTGCTGCCGTCAATTGTGTCACCCCGCTTCACTCCTGCTGTTGCGCATGACGGCTGAGCATTCTCGTCTAGTGCTTGCGCCTCTCGGTATGGCCCAGTCTTGCTTCCCTCTGATGTCTCCTGCACTGGCGTCATGAAGACCTGATTGATTGGTCTTCTCACAACCCTCAAGGCATGCTCTCACCTCACCGAAGGTCCGCGAGGCCATTTCTAACACGTGCTCTACCGACTAGCGATCCCATCATGGTACCGCCAACGAAGCCATCACAATCTGCCCCAAGGACCCCCAGGAAGCCCAGACAATCCGAACGAGTCATCGAGACCATCGAGAAGCTCAACCGCGACTACAATCTCGCCATCGAAATACCCGACGTCACCCTCACACCTCTCAAGATCTCGAGTCGCGCCAAACACGACGCTGCCTTCGCCCGAAGCGACAAGATCGTCCGTGGCATCCGGTACCACTGCTTCCAGCACACCACAACTCTTGATAAGATCTTGCACTCTTTCCACATGGAAGCACGTGCCGCAAGCCAGAAATGGATACGCTTGAGCGATTGCTACGATGAAAGTAGTCCGGCTGCCCCAGAGCCCCCGAAAGCCGCCTCGCCGGGGGAGGTGCTGGATCTCCAAGAGACGCTGATCAGTGTCCTGGAGCGCGCGAATCCAAAGGTGAGAGCCAGAACGTTTGCACGCGCTCAAAGCGGCCCGGCCGTTCTCGCCTCCACCGAGACACCGACATCCAAAAGAAGACACCTGAATGACAGCAAGAGAGACTCGCCCAAGAGAGTGAAGGCGAGCCCTCCACAAGCCGAAGACGTTGAAGAAGTCATCGCAGATACTCTGGACAAGGTCCCAAGTCGTTCAAGATCTGCTAAGCCCGAGCTACTTTCTGCTCAGTTCGCCAGGTCGCCAGGCGAAGCTAATCAGAGAAACTCCGACTCGGATGTCCCGCCTAAGGTTCCTCCCGCGGCCAAGGAAAGCGTTTATGGCAATCCTTCCGTGGTGACGTCGGCCAGCACAAGCCGCGCTTCGATATTCTCCGTCGCCCAGGGGCCGCTTCCAAGCACCCAGGACACAGTGCCGAGCCTCGAGGCAAAGAGGGGAACTCCCTTGGTTTCGCAGGAGCCTAAGTCATCCCAATCACACGACTTCTTCCCGGCATCTTCTGGTCATCTTGATGCTCTCAACGTATCCTTCACCGAGCACGAAGCGGAGGCTTCTTCAAGACTTTACACTAAGCCTCCAGGCTATGCGCCAACGCCCGCCGGCAGTTCCCCTGGTCTGACCACCATCTACTCCGAAATCTCAGGCATAGACGATCCGGCTTTGTATCAACCCATATCAAGCCCTCTCAAACGGTCCGAGCCGATCACTCTTCCGTCTCGGCTTGACGCCACCTGGCGTGAGTTTCCAGGCCCCCTACCCGACCTACGGCTGCGTCCATGCTACGGTAGCCATAGCCTCGCGCTCACACGCTGACCAGTTGCTAGCAAGATTTCCGGCTTGGCTCAGCCGGGCTCCCTTCGCCGTTGCGTGGGAAATCACCCGCATCGCTCTTCACTGCGGCGTCGACCTTGGCGAGGTAGTCATGTCGTACGAGGAAGCCTGGATCAACTATAACAACTTGTGGAAGACACTGCAGTCGCATCCCTCTTTTGCTGGGAAGAATTTCCCAGAGAGACCTACCATTGATGCTTGGACTGCAGGGCTAAGCGGCTTTCAGTCTCCCCGAGGGCAGCATGTTACTTTTACAGCCTCTCTGACCCAAACGAAGAAGACCAAGTCAGGCCCAATATTCTCGTTAACGATGGATCCAATCGCTCTGGATCAAGGCTGCCGCCTGCACCGCAAATTTGGCTCTGATCGCTTCTTGGAGCTGGTGATCCCTTCACCAAACTCATGGGAACGGCCAATCAGTGATCCCGATGTGTCGCAAGAGGTCATCCGCTGGTTTACTTCCCGCTTGCACTATCTTGCGGGTAGGCAGTGGCGGGCTTTCTATGCCAGAGACGCCGGGCACAAGAAGCCTCAAACCAACGTGAGCCTTGGTCCCGATCCCAAGCCCGTCTTCAAAGAAAGATTGAACCTCTTCGCGGAGAATGGGAACAGTTTCCACCCCACTCTTCCAATTGGCGCTACGCCCATGGATACGCCCCGCGAGCTAAGGGTCAAATCGGGAGTTCAAGAAATGCTCGACTGGTTATTGCAGCTCGACAGCAACGAGTTTCAGCCGTACCTCAAGCTGTTCGCCCGCATCCAGCTCGGTAGGCTTGGGACATTCTGCGTTATGCTCGCCTAGCATCTGACGTATTCACAGGACTCAGCAAGACGACACCAGTGGTTGTTCTCGACCAAAGCCAGATACGGCATCGACATGCAGACTTATTGTCGCCCACAGGCAGAGTCATGAATGATGGCATCGGGCTTATGTCGCGGTCACTTGCCCGCAAGATCAAAGACGTCCTGGGTCTAAGTGATGTGCCATCTGCTATACAGGGTCGATTCGGCTCGGCGAAGGGCATGTGGCTGATAGACATCAAGGACTTTGGCGACGATCTTTGGATAGAAACGTGGCCATCTCAGCGGAAATGGAACTGCGACTTTTCTGATGCGCAGCATCGGACTCTCGAAGTCCGAGCTCATGCTGTAGAGCCCCGATCGGCAAGTCTGAATGTGCAGTTCCTGCCTGTCCTAGAAGATCGCGCGATCGATAAGCCTGCTATGCGGCAGGCGATTGGGAACAGTCTGGTGGACGAGCTCAACCGAGAACTGGAGGACCAGAAAAGTGCCATGAAATACCCTGCTCAATTTCGACAGTGGATCAACGAGAACTCACTGAGCAGAAAGCAGCGCTTAGTCAACAACCGGGTGCCCTTTCTGGCCGGTCTCCCCGATTCTCCTGAGGAGACGATGAACTTTCTGATCGACGGTGGATTCGAGCCCTCGAAGCAAAAGTACCTGCAAGGAATCGCGTGGAACCTTCGACGGACGAAATGCGAGAATCTCAAGAAGAAGATGAGCATCAAAATTCCCAACTCAGCCTACTTGTTCATGGTCGTCGACTTTTGGGGATCCTTGGAAGAAAACGAGGTGCACGTGAGCTTTTCGTCCAAGTTTCAAACCGATTCCTTCTCCGACTCCATGCTCCATGCGTGCGATGTCCTCGTCGCCCGATCCCCCGCTCACTTTGTGAGCGACGTCCAGCGAGTCAAGGCCGTCTTCAAACCGAAGCTGCATGCATTGAAAGACGTCATCGTCTTTTCGGCGAAAGGAGATGTTCCTCTGGCTGACAAGTTATCAGGCGGCGACTACGACGGAGACAAAGCATGGGTCTGCTGGGAACCCACCATAGTTTCCAACTTCAAGAACCAAGACGTGCCACCAAGCCCGGACTTGTCAAGATATCTTAGGAAGGACAAGACGGCCTACGCGGAGTTGGTGCGCCAATACGGCAAAGCTGGAGCTGTGTCCGAGATGATAGACAGGAGTATTTCGTTTGGCATGCGCCCGAGCTTTTTGGGAATAGCAACGAATTTCAAGGAACGGCTGTGTTACCGAGTGAACAGTGTCAATAACGACTACGCTCTGTATCTGAGTACACTCCTTGGAAACCTTGTCGACCAATCCAAACAAGGTTTCGAGTTTACCGCAGACGACTGGAAAAGATTCCGCCGGGAGTTGCTCGGCAGCCACAAATTCAAGGACCTGGACGAGCCGGCTTACAAGAGCGAGAGTTGGTCCAGTAGAGGGAACCCAGCCCACATCATTGACTACCTTAAATTCAAGGTAGCAAAGCCAACCATTGATAAGGAGCTGCGAAGGTTCCATAGAGCGATGAACTCAAGGTCCTCTACAGAGCTAAAATCTCTGCAGCTGAGCGGAAGCGACGATAAAGATCAAACAGCCGAGTACTTCGACTCAGATCTGATCAAGCCTCATAATGAGTTTGAGAAACTCATTGAGACAACGCCAGTCTTTAAGAGAATCCTGCACAATTTGAAAAAGGACCTGCTGGCGCTTGAGGACCGGTGGCGCAAATGCGTTGCGTCAGCCAAGGATGATCTTCCCAGTCGAATGCTCGAGGTATATGAGCTATGGTGCGCCATAGAACCGCGAGCAGACGAAGGCAAGGACTTGAGTGCCCTACAGATGGCGTACCTGAAGCCATCGTATGTAGATGAAGACCACACGACGTGGGCGTTGATCCGCGCGAGCACACTCTTCAAATGCCGGGGCACTCGCAAGCCTACCTTTGTCTGGCGGATGGCTGGCATCCAATTGCAGTTCATCAAGTCGATGACAACCGGCTCTCGCGACTGCATCCCAGTCACCGTGGCGCCACGCATATATGCGGCGTTGAAGCCGGACGCCAAGTTCATCGCGCAGGCCGTCTCGAAGGAGGGAGGCTCGGAATACCCTGGGGTCGACTCGGACGGTGAAGATTTCGTGGGCGAGGAGTAGTTCTCTGATACATCCCCCATGTCGTTGCATAGACGTCGCCATGGCTGCTGCCTGGGCGCCCGGCTGTCAAGGGACTTTCCAGATGGAGAGTCTCCACTGCTTTCGGTTCATACCGGAGGTCGAATCAAGGGTGAAGATTGAATTTGGTTTTCGTTTAGAGCGTTTCGCGTGGATACCCTTTTCTGTCATGTCAGACGGGACTTTGCATCATCGGCGTAATAATAGTCTTGAGAATAGAGTTCGGTTTTGTCCCGATGCTCAGAGTATGGTTTGGCTTCGCTGCTATTGTGGCCATCCCGCCGATGAACGAACTGGAGCCAAAACTGAGCGAGAAGATGCCCATGGAAGACGAAAACACTGATCGCTGTCCACAAGGTACCGTGGCGAGGAAAACTTGAGTTTTCTCCGGTACGTCAATATAGGGATCACACAGGTATAAGGAGGTGAAAGCCTCGTGCATCCGTCCCATTCTCCTCGCACCCTTCTCATCACCCTTCACTTTCCGTCATTCTCGTCTGCTGCTTCGAAAACCACGCCACCTAGCGAATTCGACTCGTCTGGACGCTGAACCTCTTACAAAATGGACGCCGACTTTGCTGAGGCATTTCCCCTATTGGAGGCCGAGAACATTCGGAGGGAGGCCAAATCCGAGGTCCTCAACATGTTCCCCTGGATGGGTCTTGCCCCTGGAATCAACATAGTCCCTCCTAAGCCGATGAAGGCTCGAGCTCTGGACTGGCTTGAGAACGAGATCTTGAAGGACAAATACTCGTCGGACCAGCCGAGAAGTCGAATTCGGATGGGCGAGATTCTGGAAGTATTTGCTTCTAACGGCGTCACTTGTTCGCGTTCGAGCAGGTCGCCGGGCTCCCAGTCCGACGCAAGCAAGAAGGATGAGGCCATGGACG
Source organism: Colletotrichum ledebouriae (assembly GCA_036785755.1). Taxonomy (NCBI): domain Eukaryota; kingdom Fungi; phylum Ascomycota; class Sordariomycetes; order Glomerellales; family Glomerellaceae; genus Colletotrichum; species Colletotrichum ledebouriae. The sequence goes on along the minus strand of JAVHLU010001252.1, from coordinate 26,229 downwards.
ATGTCAAGAACATCACAAACGGAGTCGTCACGTCCGACACAGCTCAAGAGAATGGCTCTGCCTCCCAGCCCGAGGCCATAGGTGCCCAGTCTCTGACGCCCAAGGCCTCTGCTGGCTTCGAGCAATGGAAGAAGGACCACGTCATAAACGTTAGCAACCCTCCCCGACAATCCACGACCCGTGAATCTCGCTCGGAGAAGGTTATGAAGCAGCCGCCGCTGCCGCTGCCGTGGGCTGTCATGCCCGGACGCAACACCCCAGAGAGCGAGCCCGATAACAAAACCACCACGCTCTGTAACTGCAAGCGCCCGCGCGACGTCTCTTCTTGGACGCCAAAGCTCCCGCCTCGCGGTTCATTACCTTACGAGAAGTGCTTCATGCCAGAGCCATACTATTCACTAGGCCCCCATCCCCGTTCTACCGCGTGTCCCCCAGCGACTCGCACGCCCACTCACAACGGAGCGTCGTCAGCGCAGCCGCCGCCGCCGCCGCCGGTGTCATCGCAGTCGCGGAAACCGGAAGAGAGGTTCGACGCGGAAAAGGCGTTCCAGGACTTGATTTCCAAGCTGCGCAGATGGCACCTCTCGACCGCGGCGAGCGTCAAGGCTGTGCAGGAGGACTTGAACAGGGCCTCGGCTTCGGCGGACAAGTTGCAGAAGAACATGGAGGCGCAGCAGCGGGCTTTCGAGTTGGCTGCTGTCGATAGCGCAGTTTCTCGTCCTTCAGTCCCTGCGGCACCGACTTCGGTTCCTTCTGGCATCCATCCTGGTGTCACGAACCCATCTTTTCCTCACGCTCGTGCCTCTGTTGTTGCACGTAGACGTGATCCGCCGGCTCACTTCCCCTACTCCCCTCCGAGCCCCATGAGTTACGAACGCGAACGCGCCCCGCAAGCTCCTCGTTGGAATTCCGAGAGCGCCATTGCCGCTGCGTTCCCTCACCCTCCTGTCTTTGCAACACCACCTCCGGGTTCTCCCGGCATGTATCCTACTGGTTCGAATCCTCGTTTTGCCTCTTTTCTCGGACTTGGGTCCTTGGCTGACGTTCCCTATTTCCCTCCGGCTCCTATGAGTTATGAGCGCGGACGCGGTCTAGAAGCTTTTCGTCGGACTCCCGAGGATGACAATATTGCTTCCGTCAATCGTACCGTAACGACGGGGACGAGGACTGCCCTTGCTACCATTAATACGGTGCAAGAGCCTCTCGATCCAAGGGCCTCCGAAGAGACAGCCAGATGGATGGACTATTGTTTCCCTTCACATACCCCTTACTCTACTCCTACGAACCTTACGAACCTTGCTTGCGCGTTCCCGGCCCCGGAAGATCCCAGTCGGCGTTCAAGGTCACCAACGAAGTTTGCAAGCCCTCATGCGACGACATCGCAGTCGCCGAATAGCATTGCTTCTATTCTCAACCCTCGCGGCCCTTCCGAGGAGAAAGCTGGTGGTGAAGAGGACGGTGAAGAGGACGATGGTAATGAAGAGGACGATGATAATGAAGAGAATTATGAGGATGACGAGATCGGGAGCGAGGTCGAGGGCGACAAAGAGGGTGGAGACGAAGACGAAGATGTGATGTCGGACTGCAATCTTTCTGAAACCTCTGGGTATGACAAGATTGACGCCGAAGACGATGAGAGTCAGTGCGGCTCGGACACGACTGGAGAGTTCACGTTGCTCTGATAGATGGGCAGTCCTTCGGGATACAGAGTCGGAAAGGTGAGAGTTCTTTCACCTGAGTTCATGTGGACGGGAAAGGGCTGGGTGCCTCACAACCCAGCTGCCGCCAACCACGACGTTGGTGAAAAGGTTGATCAGTTAGGTTAGGAAATGAGAGCTCAGTGCAAGTAAAGAATGCTTGAACAATGAGACATGTTCAACTATGAAAATATCACAAGTCTTATCGAGGATCACTCACTGTGGGCTCATTCGGATGACTTCGTTGCTGTGGTGCCCCGTGAGTTACACACCCTTCTGGTCGGTGCCACAACAGATCTTGCCAGAACAGGGACGCCAATGTATGCGTCACTTTGGACATAGATTATAAATAAACGGAAAGTGGTGAAGAAGCAGTAGAATTCTGAACTGGGCATCTTATTCATCGACCAATTTCTCGTATTCACTAAGTCTACCTGCCCTTAGGCTATGTGGTGAGGTCCGTGCCGTAAGATGTCACTGAGATGTGGCTGGGGACTGGGAGGGAACGCCCTGCCTCTGCCCGCCTATAAGGCGCGCTGTCCGGCAGGCTGGCTGCACGCGATCACCTGCCGCAGAAATCTCACCCTTCCTTGAACGCCGTCTTACCTCAGACACAGCCAGCCATATAACACAACGGAGGGCTGCATTACATTTCGTTTTGTTTGTTGCAAGGGCGACACTCGTTTCAAACGGCTGAGCGTCCCGTGTTGCAGAAATTCAAAAGTCTCTGCGCTTATCGAAAACGCGACAACTTCACGTCCACCTTTCTCGAGGCCCCCCCCCCCGTCTTCACCGATATTCACATCACTACCACTAATTACCTTACCACACAGCTGCTGCTTCCGCTATCCCCCTTCCCGTATCCCTCACAAGTCCAGCCGCTCGCTTCTTAAGGCAGATCCTTGCCTGTTTCCACCAAACGCAGCGCTGCACTGCAACCATGATGCAGCGCGCTGCATGCCGACCCGTCCGCGTCGGCCTCCGCCTCTCTCGGGCCACCGCCGTCCGCACCGCGCCGCGATGGACGCGTTCCCACTCGGCCGGCCGTCCCTCCGTCCCTCCGCCCGGCTCGAGACCCTCCCGTGCGCCACAGACCGTCCTGGCCCTGGTGTCCGTCGCGGGTGGCATGGGCCTCGCCCATTGGCTTCAAAACGACTCCGACGTCATCCCGAGACTCGGATCTGGGCCCGTTGACCTGGATGCTCTCACCGTCTCCCCGGTCGACGCCGGCAGCTTCGAGAAGGCGGATGCGAAGCTCCGCGAAGATGTCTTTGTCGGCTCATTCAAGGCCGAGGGCAAGCACACCTACGTCCATGCTGCCAGAGTGTCGAGCAACCACCCCGTGGAGGATATGATGGCCCTCTCCCTGGCTCCCGGCGTTGGAAAGTCCGAGACTTTGTTCAATGGCGTCTACGACGGTCATGCGTTGGTGCCACCGCCAAACTCCCTTGGCTATCGCCTCGCTAACCCTCTCACAGCGGATGGGCGACTTCAGCTGTCCTCAAGCAGGCCCTGATCCCTGCGGTATCAGCCGCCCTCACGCAACTCCCCAAGGGCGCCCCAGACAGCTCGATCGACTCGACCATCACCAAGGCCTTCACCAGTCTCGACGATCTCCTCTTTTCACGCGCCAAGAAAGCCGTCGACGGCCTCAAAGCCGGCACGTGCGAGCCCGCCGACTCTCGCGTGACCGCCGCTCTCGCCCCCGTCATCGCCGGCTCCTGCGCCCTCCTTTCCATCTTCGACCCCGCAACTTCAACCCTCCGCATCGCGTGTACCGGCGACTCCCGTGCGGTGCTCGGATCACAACCTGCCGGATCCGCTACCTACTCTGCCCGTGCACTCTCCGAGGACCAAAACGGCCGCAACCAGGACGAGTTCGACAGACTTGCCAAGGAGCATCCCGGCGAGGAGGCCGACATGATTGACCCAAAGTCGGGACGTCTGTTCGGCATCGCCGTCACCCGCGCTTTCGGCGACCACCGCTGGAAGTGGGACAACGACTTCATCACGTACATCCACAACAACTTCTGGGGCTCGGGCCCGCGTCCCAAGACGAAGACGGGACCCTACATGACCGCCGCGCCCTTCGTCACGACTACCAAGATCGAGGGTCCCTCCTTTGTCATCCTGGCTTCGGACGGTCTCTGGGACCACATCTCGTCAGAGAACGCCGTCGAGTGCGTCTCGCGATGGATCGCCGCCAAGAAAGCCGGCAAGACCACGCCCAAGAACAAGCTCGCCGCCAACCCCGGCCAGAGGAGCGAGATAGACATGCAGTACGGATGGCCCAACTGGGCCGCCAAGCCCGAGAACTTTGTCGTCGAGGACCTCGACAACGCCGCGGTGCACCTGATCAAGAACGCCCTCGGAGGCGCTCGTCGCTCTCTCTTCACCGGAGTCACCCTGGCGTACCCCCCTATGTCGAGGATGGTCAGAGACGACGTGACGGTGCAGGTCATCTTCTTCCCGGATGCGGATAAGTCGGGCTGAGATTTCGTTTCCATCATGGTCATGGTCTGGCGTTGAATGACGTGGGGGGTTCACCTTGAGGCACCCTAGTTGCCGTGGCACTCGCTTTCAAGGGGTCTAAGAATGGTGAGAGCATCGAGGATTTCTTAGAACAAGCTGGGAAATCCCGTCAAAGAAACAATACTAAAAAGCAACCACTCAATAGACGATGCATTTGAAGATCCTTCCCCTTGGCGCTCTCGTTGCTGATCTTGCTGAAGTTGTCGCCCTGCAGTCCCCGAAGAGGCGATATTCTAACCCCGCCCCTCCATCGGCTACAGTCTGATCGCACTACCCTTTTCGACGAACTGCTTCATTGATCCAGCTGAAGGTGTGAAACCGTTATATAACCAACAAGTAGCGAACTCTTCACAGTCAGTCAGTTCTTCCCCAGGCACAGCTGCAACATTATTCGATTGACTTGAGGCGCACCCCCTACCATGTCCCAGATTAGTCCCATCACCATGACGACCTCTGGTTTTGAACTCACGGAGATCCGACCTGCATGCGGCGCAGAAATACACGGCCTCGAGTGTGCCGAAGGCGTTACGGATGAGAAATTTGGGTTCCATCAAGATGCAGTTACCAGCGTAAGATTCTCCCTATGCAAAGAAATTCTCCCCTTTGTTGTGATCTGAAGACTAAGAAATGATCTCGCAGTACGGAGTGGTCGTCCTCCGAGACACCCGTCTGACCGACAAGACACACATCGAGTTAGCTACCAGATTCGGCGAGCCGGACGATATGGAACCATATATCGCTGCAGATAGAAAGAATCGCCTCAACCATGTCCAACTATGTCATGTCAGAAACGTCGAGGAGGGTGGTGGCACCGTGGATCCCAACAGCCCCGCGGTCAGGCAAACAAGGTACCCCCAGAGCTCGCTTATACGTTATCAAGACCCGGCTCATTCTTTGCTTTAGGGAAACTCTCTGTTCCATAGTGACTCCAGCTTCAACCCGCGCCGCGCCGGTGTCTCTCTGTTGCTATCGCATGAGCTGCCCCCGCCGGGAACGGGGCGTAGCACTGCCTTTGTGGACTCTCGGACTGCATTCGACGAGCTCGACCTGGAGACCAAGGATAACCTGCTCACGAACGATTACGTCGCCGCTCATTCCATCTTGCATTCTCCGAAGCTGCCGGCGCCCGAGTACTTCGCCGACGTCGACCCTTCAAAACACCCGACGGGTCGGCACAAGATTGCTCAAGTGCAAGAGAAGTCCGGTCGAGTGAACATGTACGTCGCGGCGTACGTTCATCACATTGAAAGCCTCGAGGCCCGACAAGTCGAAGGAGCTTTTCGACAGGCTCTTCAAGCATGCGACGCTGGACAAGTTTCTCATCGGAACCGAGTGGGAGCAGCCGGGCGATATGATGCTCTGGGACAACACGTGCACGATGCATCGTGCTTTCGGAGGCGAGTTCACTAACAAGTACAGGAGGGACATGAGTGCCACCGTTCATGATATGAGTAGCTCGGCTTGGGGACTGAATGAGCGGACTGATGTGCGCCAAGGCCTTCCTTAGAGGCGCACATTTTGCAAAAGAACTTATGCATCATGTGCATAGTGACGCTGTTCGAGTGATCTTTCGCACTAATTATACAAAGATGCATATAACAACTATCGATGTGCTGTCATCGGAACTCGTGATGTGAATGCGCACTCCGCGCGGAAACTCTCGGACTTCCCGTTCGAGAAATTCGTTGCCGTCTGCAGCCGATGAAACTTGATTGCCGAGGAACGAACTTCTCCTCCCCATCACTTGCAGCCACACGGCCCGATCAGCTTGATATCATGTCAGGAATGCCTTTGAATGGCGGAATGAGCGAGCAAGTCGAGGACCTTGAGCAAGAATGACGTTGCCGAATGGGAAGAGGTCGTATCGCGCATGCGTCCGATGCCGTCAACGGAAAACCCGAAGCGACTTGTAAGCGGCCCTCCCATTCCATGCCAGAACACTTCCCGTTTACTTCCAGAACTCGACAGATAAAAGGGGAAGAAAAGAAAATGCAAAGCTGATTCCATCAAGAAACGAAGTAGGCGAGCCGAGAACGCCTTCTTGTGTCTCTTGCCACCATTCGGGCGCCGTGTGCGTGCTTGCTGGGTCTTCTCGTGGGGGTGCAGTTTCCGACCCTACCGACCAAAGAACCGCGTCGCCTCAGCTGCGACACCGGCACGGGATGACAGTACAACACACAGCTCATCTCTCACTCATACAAGTCGAAACAGCTCCATACTCACCGTCTATGGATTCTTCCGAGGAGGTCGGCGAAGCTGACACGGATGATGCTTTGGGCGTCGAGCTGGGGAACCCGTCAGAAGCTCTACAGATATTGGCACAGTCTGACAGACACGAGCGTCAAGAATCTCAGACTGGGTCGCCGAGCACGGGACTTTGTAAGTGGGCACGGGACTTTCCTTCATTCCACACGCGTCAAACGTGGCTGTTGATGAGGCATGCCTGGAGTCCTGGCACAATCATGAGCTCGTCTAAAAAGGACTTGTGAACGCCAAAGATGTAAGGCGTTCGATTTCAAGGCGAGTAGAACTGTCTTTAATAGCCAAGGTAGTGGTATGTAATGGTTCAAAAACCATTCAGATACTCACAGTTGTGTCACCCATTCTGTCCCCTTGCCCCCCCGCCTGCATATTTCGGCCGGTTGCGGTAGAGAAGACACACAAGTCGGATCATTTTCTGCTGATCATAATCCTGGCCATCGCATCAGGGGACTCTGTAAAACACTCGAGTCTTCATGGAAACTTTTGGGACTACACCCAGAAACTCCTGCTCGTGGTGCAGCTGGCGCGACCTTGGACTCACGCACCGCAGACTGTGGAAGGGCCGTTGCCCCTGTCTAAGTGGCTGCCTCACATCCAGCTCGGCGATGGAGACTGGCGAGATGAAGAAAGAGAAAGCCTTTTTCAGCGAAGATAGGACCTCCTGGTCACTCATAGTTCTTGCAGGATGACGGGGTTACATGCTTCATCTCGACCAGGCCGCCTTAGATATCCGCCCGCCCGGGACAGTCTTTCTGGTCTAGAGGCCCGACGCTGTCAGCGCACTTTACGGCGAAGGATTTCTCAAGCCTCAGGCCACTGCCCGGAAACAACCAAGAAGACTACGCTTCTGTATTCCAAGCGACCATCGAGTTGACACAAATCTTACACAACGCCTACGCCGTTCTGTACTCTTCGCGGGGAGGACGTTGAGCAGGGTGAGAAATCTGGATTACGCTCGATACATCGACGACTGCACCAACTCTACTTCAGCTTGGCTAATAAATCTTTATGATATGCAACCCGCGAGGTTATTTGCAGACTACAAGGACTCATGCGGATGGGAAAAGAAAGTCGAGACTGAAAAGGGGGGAAAAAAGCCTGCTCAGAAGAGTGTCCATATGTTTTATTTGTAGAACGATGGAAATTTCTTTGGCGTCTTCACTTCCCTAGCAAATCGCATATCTAAGGTTTTGAAAAAAAAAAAAAAAAAGAAAAAGAAAAAGAATGCGCTCTTGCGAACTCGATCAACATCACCGATGTGTTTGTGCATTACGTTCATCCCATCAACCGCTGATTGGCTACAAATAAGAAATTATAACGGAAAAGTAGTTTGACCATAGACAGGCCAAATTTGGCATCGTTAATACCTTGTTTACGCCACTAATGTGAGTTTAAAATTTACTTAGAGACGACTGCATTGAAATGACTTGTCGGGTTCGTCGGTCCTTCTGATCGTGACGAGCGATCCTCATATTTCATTATCTAGATCATTTGGGTAGCACTCGTGATTCGATTAAACACGTGCCACAATCTTCATTAATTATAGACTGTGTCGGGTCTGATAGAAGGTTATCATTGTTGGAAAATGTTAATACATTCTTGTCGCCATCTGTTATCGTACACACAACTACATTAAGAAAATTAAGAACTGACATTGAGAACTGAACTGGTTTACCAATCTTGTGTTGACCTACGCCCGTAAAATCGTTATATCATTCCCTCGCTTAGCTTCTGCCGACGACGCTTGCACCTGCGCCATAGAGCCAGCCCAGCGAGGATTAGGAGCCATGTGGCTACTGAGAAGAGAAAGTAGAGTCAGGAAGCAGCGGGGTAAGGGGCTGGAAAATTGAGACAAGCAGCTTACATATTCCAGCCAAGAATCCAAAGACCCCCTCACTTGATATGACAATGAACTGCTGCCCGAGGGCGAATTCCGGAGCAGTGGGTTGAAGACGTTTTGGTCCGCCGTCGTTTCTGAGATCTGAAGCCGCGGTTGGAACCACCGCGGCGGTGACGGTGACTGGCTGAGCAGTGACAGTGACGAAGACGGTGGCCGGTGCCACCGGCATTGAAGTTGTCACACCGGGGAAAACAGTTGTGGTGACTACGACTGTGATTGGATTTGGTGGTGGCGGCGGCGGCGGAGGAGGGGGAGAAGGAGGCGGCGGTGGTGGTGATCCGGGAGGCGGAGGCGGTGAACCTGGTGAGCCAGGCGACCATGGAGGAGAGGGAGGCAAGCCGGGGCCGCCAGGAGGAGGCGTAGGAGGAGCATTGGGCGGCGGCGGCGGCGGTCCCGGCGGTCCCTGTCGTCTTTCATGTTGGTGGTCGGCGCTAAGGTCCAACTTTGGTGGAGGTGACCTCCTTCGAGCCATGGAAAGACCGGCCATCTTTGCAACGCACGTCGCTCAGTCACACTGATCGTATCTCAATATTACCCGTGATTGCCTCAGATGGATGCCCCTGGCGAGAAAGGATGAGGAAGAAGGCACAGCCATCTTCGACCAGCATGAGGGTCAAGATTAGTCCCTCTTTTCAAATGAAATATCACGTACCTTCTGTTGCCACCAATGATCCGAGTTGTCGAATGTCATCTGTTTCCGCATCAACTCCTTGACCGTTGCTGAATGACCGGTCTCATCCGCTCCCGACGCATTGGCGAGACCGCTAAACTGGTCGATCACCGAGACTAGCGACGGTGACTCTCGTCTGTTGTTTGGTGGCCGAGACGGGAATACCGCCATAAATACTGACCTATGTCGAAAGTTCCCCGGTTTGTGGATCTATTCTTGGCAACACATGGCGTGTAGAACGACGTCTGATGTTCGGTGTGTCAACCTCGGAGATGGTTTCACCTGCACAGGGCCCGAGTCACTCGCAGGGCATGAGCAGCATCAAGTAAAACGCTATGTCGACTTCCGATGAGCGACAGAAACTTTAGTTGCGAGAATAAAGGCACAATGAGTTCTCTGACCGGAGGCATTCTTCTCGGGCAACCACCATGCAGGAAGCTCGTCGCAGTTAGCGGGGTATCTCGACAGAGCTCCCCTCGCTTTTGAGGGTATAGACCGAGCTTGCCTGGGAGTCCCGCAAATATTGAGCCATCCGAACTCATCGGTCCGCGCTCGAGAGGAACATCGAGCTTTTCTCGGACATGGATATGCAGTTCAAAATAGCTCAACATGCATATTTTGACACTTCAAGAAAAGTACAAAAGCTGACTATTCCGGAGCAGACTGGACCTTTAGCCAATTAATATGTCGAGGAAGCGCCGCAACGTATGATTGATGCAAGTGTTCCGGATTCGTGACTGCGCACACGGAGAAGACGAAACATCGTGGTGATTCGACTCCGCAATACGTTTACCCGCTAGTGACGACGTTCATCCCCGCCAAGCCAGACTTTGTTCCTTCATATGGCGAACCGGTCTGAGCCGCTCGAGTCAGCCTCGTCGTGGACTCAAGTTGAAAAGCATAGGGGCTGCAAGCTTATTCCCCGCCGGGCCTGTAGAAAGCAACAAGAAGCATGAGTTGTTTAATGAAAGATCTTCACGGATCTAGAAGATTGGTGTCGTTATCGAGAGCGTATAAGCTAAGATAAAGCTCAGGATCAGATTTTTTATCTTACTGGCTGTGATTTAGGTCGGTATTTTTGACCGAGAAGGGACGAAACCAAGGCCGGTATTTGTTTTGGCGGTTGCCGAAGTAATACTGAGGCTTCCTTATCCTTAGTTCTATGAAGATTTCCGGCGAGGGGACACCTTACTGAACGAATACATTGCCAGCTTATCCATGGGATGGGGACGGGATCAAGAGTTCCCTTATGGTTCCTATGCCACGGTTGTTCACAAGTCTGACGGCGGGCCGGTGGACAGTGGCAACGGACGGATGACGAACGTAATCACAAGCCTTTGGGACTATGGTTCGCTGACAACGGAAGTCTGTCATGGAATAGTTTGGGATCATAAGTCATGATGCCGTGGATTCTCAGCGGTTGGGTTGAAGTCCAGATGGTTAGTTGTATAAGCCCACACTATCACATTACCCATGACTTCAGGGTACCTGAACAAAAAAGGACACGAGTTACATGAGGCCAACCCCGAGACTAGTTCCTCGTCTAATCCCTCCTCTCAACCTTAAATCCGCTCATCGTCACTGAATAGCCACAGAGTTCTCCGTTCCTAACAGGGAAACAGCATAGAACAATCTCGTTGATGCACAACAGTAACCTTTGGATAATTGCTTACTGGCGGGGTGGCTTTGGCACCATCAATGATCTCTTCGAACACCTAAAAGCCGAGCAACAAGATATTGATCTTGTCACACGACATTCAGAGTCATCGTAGAGGCCTTACTGGCGAAACGACCATCCTCAACCACAAAGTGCCCAGATTCGCTCTACTTCACTTGCTTGAAGTGTGGTGAGGCTTCAACGAAAGAAGTGATCTAATCGATTATATCGAGACTCCAAAATACGGCGTCGACTCAATAACGCTCCAGACGGAATCTTATCAGAGACCTTCTTCGGCCCGCCCTCATACCAGTCCATCGCAAACATGTCGGAGGTGCGGGAAAGTCATCAGCAGCGGGAATCAGCTTTTTCAACACTTAAATAATCGAACACACGCAAGTTAGAGCCGCAGGGTCTAGGCAGAGATTTCAAATAGCGGGAGTGCGGATTACTTTGGCGTAACTGATGACCTGTGGTCTTCACTTCATGACAGATGACCGAGTTCATTGAAACACATTCATGTGCGGTGTTGCGCGAATCGGAGGAAACCTTTCACCAAGCGCATAAGGACTGTGATTGAGTATTGGCCGTTGAACTTCAATTCCCCAAAGAAATAAGGCTGCCATGGTTTGAGAACTTCACGTCTGTTCCGAGCCGCTCCTGACTTTCATCCGCCGCGCGTCTGCACCTCAAAATCCTCCACCTCGCATCATTTTCATGTACTGGGTTTCTTCGCCAGCGCCTCCTGCAAAACCTGAATCCTCAGTAAAGTGTCCAGCGTCACCCCTCATGATTCTCATGTAGTGGGAATCGCCCGAGGCTTCTCCAGTGGGCTTCTGTGCGCCTCCAGATCCTGCCTCTGCTCTACCACCTTGGGATTTCCCCATCCCGCCTATCCCACCCATACCCCCCAAGCCCCCCAAGTCACCCTTGAAATAATCATTGCCTCCCTTTAGAAATCTGGAAAGATGATCGTCGGAAGCACCTCCTGTTGGCCTTTGCATGCCCCCTGACCCAGCTCCAGCACTGCCGTCTCCAAATCTCATCTCGCCTTCGGTCGGTTCTCTAATGTGTCCAGTGTCGCCCCTCATGATTTTGGAGAGATGAGAGTCGTCCGCAGCGTCTCTACCTGCCTTTCGGATGTCCTCTGCAGATCTGTCCGAGTCTCCCATGATACCTTTGACGTATCCAGAGCCACCGTTGAAAAGCCTTGACAAGTGAGAGTCCCCGCTGGCTTCTCCCGGTGGAAGTGGTCGACCATCTGGCTGCGTCTGGCCGCTGCCGCCTGGGAACTTCATATCAGGGCCGCCTGGAAGATTCCCCAGGTTGAAGTCGAACTTCCAGTCACCACCAGAACCCGGACCACCAACGCCGCCCTCTGAGGTCCAGCCCCATTCTCCGCGACCGCCTCCGGCATTCCGATCACCGCTTCCTACTTGGGAACCGCCTTCCATTCCATTTCCAGCTTGAGAGTCACCTTGAGAGGATGGGATGCCTCCTTGGAAGGATGGGATGTCCCCTTGAAAAGACGGGATATCCCCGTGGGAGGACGGAATGCCTCCTTGGGAAGCGGCATCGTCATCCTCAACCCACTTCCGACTTCGTCTTCGATCGGGAATCTCTTCTTCGAAATCAACCCATTTGCCACCTTTTCTACCGCCAGCTCCGCCCTCCGCTGCATCGGGCGCTCCTGCACCGCCCGATCCGCGATCAGCGTAGCCAGCCTCGCCCTTGGTATACGGCGGCCCGACAGGAGGTTCCATAGAATCAGCTGTTCCGACACTGGGCTCAGTTCCGCCAGACTCGTTCTTGGCAATTGTGGCAGGATCGGGTACTTGACCGTCCGGAACTGGAATTCTTCCCGTGTTCCGGGACTTCGCTTCTGTATCCGGCGATGGAGAGATATCGGGCTGTTGTGTGCCAGGCCGATTGATATCGTCCTTGCTAGCCCCCGCATCCCCTGTTGATGGCTTCACTGTGTCGTTGTTGGCGACTTGATTGCCAGCAGGCTGGCCGTCCTGCGTATCACTTGGTGGTCCATTGTTGATGTCTTCCCTGGATGCAGGCTTTCCGGTCAAAGGCGTCTGAGATTTGCTCTTGGAGTCGCCGGCTGATTTGCGTGGACCACCCGACCCAAAGAGTGATTGTGCCTCGGTCGAGCAGAACTTGTACTCAATGCACGGCGCAGTCACCAACTTGCAGCGTCCATCCTCAAATATCTCGCCCTCCTCGCACTCCGGTTGGACCTTGTCGACGCAATCCCCGGTGGCGGCACTGTAGACGTAGCCCGCAGGACAAGTGGGCTTTTTGACAGCAACGCAGCTCTTTCCGTTGAAAACAAAATTCGCTTCGCACTTGGGATCGCTGCTGGACACACAATGGCCGTTCTCAAAGTAGGTATTCTCGGGACAGTCGGGTGCAACTCCCACGCAGCCAGTGCCGTTGAAGAATTGATTGTCTCCACAACTGGGCGGCGTCGACGAGACACATTTCCCTTCTTTGAGAACGTAGCCGGGCTTGCACGATTCCTTCTCGACAGAGACGCAGGTCCCCTTGACCATACTCTTGCCTGCTGGGCACTTGGGTCCCTCCGCCGATCGGCACCCGTCGTCGGTGAGGATGAACCCAGCTTGGCATGTAGGTCGGCCGTGGACGCAACGACCATCTCGATAGACTGCTGGCGGTGTGCAAGTGGCTTGAACAGTCGTGATGCACTGCCCTTCCTGGTTGAGCACCGAACCAGAGGGACAGACCGGAGCATCCTTGACGGATAAACACCCAACACCGTCAAAGGCAGTGCCTTCAGGGCAGGAGGGCTTGCTGCCGATGACGCAGGCGCCATCGTGGAGCACTCCTCTTGCACACTCTGGTGTCCGGTTGAGGTTGCACTGTTTCCCGTCCCACTCCGCAGACGCGCCGTCACACGTAGGACTGGCGTAGCTGACACACTTGTCGCCCTCGAGAATTGTCTGGCCAGGGCACTTGGGACTCTCTCGGACAATACATTTTGATTCGTGATATACGTATCCCTCGGGGCAATCGGGAACTTCCAAGGTGGACACGCAGACATTGCCCTCTGGGTAGGAGTCCTTGGGGCATTCTCGAAGTGCTCGCTTCACGCACTGATCTGCCTCAAGCACTGAGCCGCTCGGACACGAAGGATGAGGGTTGGAATACTTGATACACTCTCCATCTTTGTATGAAGTACCAGGTGGGCAATCCTCGGTGTCCGTCGTGGTCTTGCAAGTTTCTCCCGAAAGAGTGGTCCCGTCTGGACAGCAGCGAGAAGTTCCCGAGGCTCGGTCTACAAAGATCTTTGTCTCAGGGGGACATCTAGTCACCGCATGGTCGAGTCAGCTTCTATGGTCTATGTTCATTTTCAAAGGGTAGATATTGGAGCAACATAAATCTAGATTAATGGATGATGGAATGAAGCAGACTTTCATCACTTACTTGGCTTCGCTGACGTCTACGCATGACTGTCCTTGAAGAGTTGTTCCAGTAGGACATTGGGGTCTGCTGCTCACCGTGCAGGATCCGCGTTCAGAATCAAAAGTCGAGTTGCCGCTTTGGCACTGCAAAGGTTGATCAGCACTATGTTTCTTAACCCCCCTGAGGGTTCATATTGGTGTTCATACCTTCGGTCCCTCGGAAGAAGTGCATTGCCCAAACTCAAGGGTTGTTCCCTTAGGACATTGAGGGGACTTTTCCGAGATACACTGCCGACTCGAGGTCACGTAGCGAGCTCCTGCTGGGCACTGAGGGTCCCTCTTGGAGATGCACGAAGCGCCCTCGACTTTGGAACCGTCGGGACAGTACGGACCCTCGGCCGTGACACAATTGCCTCCATGGATGATCTCGCCGTCAGGACACTGAGGCTTCTTCAAGGATTCGCAAATGGCACCACGGAGCTTGAATCCCTCGGCGCAGGTGGGGGCACGCTCGTGGACACATTGTTTGCCAACGAGAACGGTGCCGTGGTCACAGGCAGGTGGCTTACGAGAGATGCACTGGCCGTCGCTGTACTCGTAGCCGTTGCCGCATTCCGGAGGAGTGTTGTGAAGGCAGTTCTTGCCCTTACGGTAAGTTCCTGGAGGACAGGTCGGCCCTTTGACGACACAGCTCTTGCCGTCGAAGTCAGTACCGATAGGACAGCATTTCATCCGGCCAGAGTTAGGGTCAGTGGCAGGTATGATGCTGTCCAAGTTGTGCTGGATGGCTGAATCAGGGGATCCCAAGGAGAATGGACCGCCAAGGATCTGAGTTGACAGCTTGGCTATACCGCAACTGAAGAAAAGCCAAGGAGGCGCCAAATTCATGAGACGCATCTTTGGATAAGAACTGAGCCAAGAGTGCAAAAAGGCAGCAGCAAAATGAAGATCGAGTTGCCAAAGAAGGCTGTTGAGTGATACTTGAAGCACCAACAGTCACTCGCCCACTATACATTTATATCCCGAGGGAGTGTTTTTATCTGTATAGTTAATTGGGTAGTGATGACGTGCCTAAATTCGAACATCCCAGTCGGTCGAAAGTCAAGCGACACAAGATGGTTCACAAACGTGATTGTGCTCATTCACTTTCACCAACAGTCAATCCGATCGATTCCTCCCAGCCACCATATTAAATTGCCGCCCGGGAGCTCACCTTGTGCACGAGTCTTGATCAACAATTATCACGCCATTTGCTTCAACACGGCCTCCAGGCCGCCGTAGTACAAACGTTGATAGCCGTGTTGGAACTCCGATTGACGAATCATAAGCCGTTCTAGCAGGGGAGCAGCCCTGCGTCGGGTTTGGACAGAGTCCGAGCCCAATGTCCTCAGCGCTTTCCTCAAGGTAGATCCAATCAAGAGCCGAAATTCCAGTGTTAAAAAACTGGTGTAATGTTTGTAACACGTAGTGAAGCTCAGGGTGTGATAAATGCAGATCAACGACGAGCTGTCGTCGGACATTCGCCGGACAGGCGCCGGACAGGTGTAACATGCATCGAATACCTGACTTCCGTATCCCTGAATCGAACGCAGCTGCTTATCATCTCTTGGGCTTCGCCGTAGCATAATGCCGCGACAAAGGTAGAATCATGTCTTTTTACTTGCGCCGGAAGCTTACGTAGTTGTGTGATGAATAACGATGACCGTGACGTATGTGTTGCCTCGATCTGCTGGCCTACGAGACACGGTGCAAGTATACGGCTCTCCCCAGGGGCACGGCATTCAACCCCATTCACGTGTAACATTCTTGGCTGTTATGGTAACGGCGTATCGCCCTTGCGGCATCTTTTCTCTACGGTCGATCGAGGATACGTCTTTGGATGTTGACAGTTGAGATTTTAAATAAGAGCGTAAGAGCGACCTTGGAAAACATAAATTCAGCGATCCCCAAACACAAGCAACCCAACTTCAAGAGCAGTAGAATCAAACTCGATCTGTAAAAGCTCACCTTACTACTCAACTATTTCGAATCACGATTGCTGACCAGATTACACAGAGCCGAAGATGAAGATCTCCCTTGCGTCAATCACCACTCTCCTCGTCGCTGCTGTTGCTGGTGCACAGAAGCCGGTGAGCGCAGACGAGCAGCGGGGTTGGTACGGATGCACCGCCGCTCTTCTCGACAAGTTCGAGAAGGGAAACGACGGTTCCCGTGCTGCTTGTGACTTGTGGAGTTGCTTACACCTCATGTCTACTCGTTACCAGCGCGGCGGTGGCATCACGACACTCTCCAGTGCACTCGATCCCATTTGCTGGGGCACCAACCTCGGTAGCAACATACTTCCGAAATGGGACTTCCTCCAGGTATGAAGCTCTGTTAGATCAAAATGCACTTTACTGACTAGAGCGCAGCATCTTTGATCGAGGATGGCAAGACAACCCCAGGGTTGCCACAGCACCACGATGAGCACCAAGTAACGCTGGCAAGCAATGTCAAAGATGGGAAGCTCGTTGTTCTCTTAGACACATCCGGTCTCATCATTCGTTGGTAATAAAATACATCATCTGATTTACATCAACCTGATGTTACATGCTTATATCGGCTACCTGGATAACGATCGTTTTGTGTCAGTTGCTTGTTCATTGTAGACTGTGATCAAGCACCATCAGAAGAGGCCAAAGTTTGGGGAGTGAGTGATTATGTCTGCGACAATATGAAGATTAAATGTCGAATCTTGGTACGCATCGAACTACCGTTATAGACGAGAAAAGATCATGCGCGAAGCCTGGACTGTGAAGCTAGTCTGTTCGGCCCGTGATGCTACGTCGAAATAAAGGTCAGGAAGCATAGCACTCTTCAACCACATCCATAAATCACAGCTACCTATAATTAAGACTGGGTATAGATAATAATAATAGACATATAACTATGCCCTCACCTAGTATATCACAAACTAGTGCAGTGCAGAGTAATAGAGTTAGTATAGTTAGGGGTAGCGAAGGTTAAATATTCTTCTCTAGCCCTCTAGTCTGCTAGGTAAGGGCTAGAGAGCTTATCTAATAATTACCTAATACCTCCCTATATCTCCTAACTCCTATAGACTTCCTTACTTAGCTTACTAAGCCCTTTTCCCTATAATATTATCCTAGCTTATAATATAATCCCCCCCCTCTAAACTAGTCTACTTTTAGACTAATTTACTTAATAATTACTTAGAGGGTACCTAGTATCTCCCTATAGGACTTTATAACTTTTAGTTTTTATAGGTTTAGAATTTAATATCCCTCGTTCTAGTTATATAACTCTTCCTTAGATAGCTAAGTAACTTAGAAGAATAATTAAGTAGTAGTAGGGTACTTATCTTTTACTTTAGATACTCTTATAGCTCTTATACCTAGGTATTAAGGGATTTTATAGCTTAGAGGAGTAATAAGCTAGTAATAGGGCTAATCCCCCTACTCTAATTACTCTTATAGCTTTATTTAATAGGTCTAGGATTATATAGTAGTTATTTAAATAGTTATAGCTAAGCCCCCTTATAAGGGTTACTCCTTCCTTTATAGGGTTATATTAAAATATATTATTATTTAGGCTTATTTTTATTACTTTAAATTCGCCCTTTAAATTATTATATTTTCTACTTATTATTATATTCTTAGCCCCTTTATAGGTCTAATAAGGGTATTCTCCCTCTAGGGATAAAGAAGGCTTTTATTATAATATAAGGGGCTATTAGTTATTATCTAGTAACTACTTACTACCTCCCTATATATAATAAAGTTTAAAAAAGTTAAATAATATAATAATCTAGAGATTATCCTCTTTTTAGTTATATAAAAAGCTAGTTTTTATATTAAGTTAAGAATATATAAATATTATTTAAAATTCTACTCTATTAAAATCTCTCCTTCTTACTTCTTTAGATTTATAATATTATTACTACTACTAATAACTTATTATTAGCCTCTTACTCCCCTACTAATAACTTTATTTTAATTACTAAATAACGAATTTATTATTATATTATCCTCTACTATTAATATTACTAATACTATTTATAAACCTCCCCTCCTTACTATAAGTATACTCTAGGGGTACCCCTATTACTAGTACTTCCTAGCTATAGCGAAGTAGGAGCCCCCTAAGGAGGATCTCCCTAATATTAAGCTCCTTATAAGCTTAATTCTCTACTTTAAGAGTAATAATAAGCTCCTAGTTCTTATATAATACTTATCTAATACTTATATAATACTTTACTAGTTTTAGGTTTTAAATTTATTACTAATATATTTATTTTTTAGATACTTCTATTAAATAGAAGTATTATATTAAAATAAGTAATAATAAGGCTTATATTACTATATACTTTACTTAGTATCTTCTATTTCTTATTTACTAACTTACTATAAGCTACTTATTATATAATAAGCGCTATTAATAAGATTAAACGCTTTATAGATAAGGCTAGTTTTATATCTAACCTTTAGGCTTAGTATATTAAGAATAAGATAGGTCCCTAGTACCTCCCTAGTACTTTATTACTAATATCTAACTATATTTAGGAGGAGATCCTCGCTACCTAGCTTATAGTTAAAAAGACCCTCTAAGTTAAAAAGAATAAGGCTATTATAATATCTAAGAAGTATAAGGCTAAGGAGGTTAAGATCTCTATAAAAATAGAGAACTACTAGGTAGTTACTTTAGAGGATATAGCTAAGTATTAGTAGCGCCTTACTAAGGAGGCTAAGAAGTAAACTAAGTTATTATATAAGTAGAATAAGGATCTCTATTACTATTACCTAGAGATAGAGTAGCTAGCTAATAAGTAGCTAGATATATAGGATATATAAGCTAAGTATACTAAAGAGGTAAATAAGGCTTTTAATAAAGTAATAAGTTAACTTAATCTCTACTAGTACCTTATTAATACTCCTCTAGTTAGTATTTCTAAGTTAAAATAATATTATAAGGTTCTAATTACTCTATTTATTACCCTATTTATTTATTTAAGAGATAATAATATTAAGGGGGATATAACTAGTCTTAATAAGGAGGGTACTAGCGCCTAGTAGATATAAGATTTTTAAGAGCGCCCCTAGTAAGCTATTAATAACCTCTAGGTAGTATAGTATTACCTTTAGGCGTTTTTCTAGTCTCTTTTTACCTTATTAGGGGCTTTTAGGCTAGTAAATTAAGATACCTAGCCGACGTGCCCTATTTCTACCTAACTACTAGTTATTTATTAAGTTATTTATTACATTATTTATTAAATTATATAGCGATTATAATGCTTTTACTTATAATTAGGCTTTATAAGTGCTTTATAAGTCTATTAATATATTATATTATAGCTCCTATAAATTATCTAGTTTGCTATAGCCCTTCTATTTTATAAGGTACTAATAGTTATATCTAGGGCCCCTATAAGTAATAATATAGTCTATTATATAAATATTATTATTATTATTAATTAAGATATCTAGTAGTAAAATAGCTAAGCTAAAAAAGGGTTCTAATTATATAGGCGCGAATATATTTTAGATTTAGTATTTTTATCTACCTATAGCTTATACGCCTATCCCTTATTAATTACCTATTAGATCCTAAATAAGCTTAAATATTTATTAGAAAGTTTATAGGAGGGCTACTTCTACCTAATATTTTTAGTTAAAAGTAGGATAAGGTCTCTTATAGTGAAAATAATAGGGGTCCTCCTCTAATTATAAAACTTAGTATATATTTTATTATACTTCTAAAATAAGTTAGTAATAGCTAACCTCTAGGTAAGTAAGCTATAGATTCTCTTATATACTACTAGGACTAAAACCTTTAACTAAGGTTTAATATCGTTAGGTTTATAAGAGGAATATCCTATTAGTAGTTTAGTAAGTAATATCTTAGTAGCTTTATAGTAGGAGTTATTATAAATAAATTAGGCTAGGTTAAGCTACGTTACCTAGTTATCCTAGTTAATATTATAGAAAGTCCTTAAAAAGTGCTTAATACTCTAGTTCTAGCGTTCTATTTAGCTATTAGTTTAGGGATAGAAAGTAGTATTAATCTTCCTCTTAATAACTAGTAGGTAGTATACTTTAGACTAGAAGTTACTTGTAAATAGTAATCCCTAATTAGATATAATAGTACGAGGGGTTAGACCTAAGTTTATTTAATAAGAGGTCGCTATAATACTATTTATTTAAGCTAAAGAGGAAAAGGGGAAGTTTTCCTCTCTAGTAGAGATTTCGCTAGTCTATAGGGAATAACTAGGTAAGCCCTAGGTAAGCTCTAGGTAGCTCCTTAAGATAATAAACTGTGGCGAATAGGATGAGCCGCAAAAGTGGAACCACTATTGCGATAGTGCAATTGCGGCTTATATACGCATCACGACACACCCCCTCAGTTTCGCCCTAATAAGCGCGGAACTATAATACTTATAACCTTCTAATTAGGTATATCTCGCTAAAGTCTAGGTAGTTGAGCTGCTAGGATTTGAACCTATAACGCTAAGATAGGGGACTCGAACCTCGAACCCCTAGGGTAGGGATTACATAAGCCTAAAAGACGTACTTAAACTATTCTAGTATATAGTTAGGGTAGTGTAGAGCTAGGCTTATAACTATGGCGAATAGGATAAGCCGCAAAAGTGGAACCACTATTGCGATAGTGCAATTGCGGCTTATATACGCATCACGACATAAACCTAAGTAAAAGCCTAGGTAAGCTTAACCTAGGCGTAGCTTATAATACTATCCCCCCTCCTAGCTAGTCCCCCCCTAGGCGTAAGCTAGGTTATTATTATTATTTATAACTAGTCTATATAGGGCTTTATACCTATCTACTATAGCAGTCTCTATAATAGCCTCTATAGGCTCCTAGGTAGGCTCTATATACCCCTCCTACTTAACTAAGACCTCGCGCCTCTACCCTCGCCTAATTACTTTCTATTATATTATATATATCTCCTCTATATACTACTCGAATTTACTATTATTAGCTATAATTAGTAGTAGCTAGGGGTTTATCCTTATCTACGCGGGTAAGGGGTCCTCTAGTACTATCTAGAGGAGGTTTATATAAAACCTTAGGTAGATATTACTAGGTATTTCTAACTTAATAATATATAGGCTTAGGACTCTAATTATAGTATATTTATAATATAATTATAATAGCTTCTTATTAGGCCTAGGGCTTTTATAGTTAGCTATTAAAAGCTAAACCTTATTACCTACTTAATACTTCTCTATAAGTATCCTATACTAATTTATATTCTCCTCGCTATACTATTAGGTAGCTATAATACTAGCGTAGATAAAGTCTACTACCTCCTATAGTCTTATTACTAGGAGAGTAGCTATTATATCCCTAGAGGGGGCTTCTTTTACTATATTATCTACTATAAGTATAGGGTTAATATAGTACCTATATTCTAAGAAGAATAGCGAGAGCCTAGTTATACTACTAACCCTATTATAGAGTACTAGCTAGGTAGTAGGTAGGAGCTACCCCTAGTTATCCTATACCTAGGTTATAAATATATATAGGATAGCTTATATCTCTAAGTTCTACCTCTTAGTATTATTATTAGTTTATAGGTAATATATAGTACTTAATAGCCTCCTTATACTAATAAGGTAGTAGAATTTAGCCTAGAAGTAGCTTATCTAGTTAGACCCTTAATTACTAATAATATTATATAAGAACTTATAAAACTAGAAGTAGGAGGTAAGGAACTAGTAGGTATAAGCTTCTACCTCTATAATACCTATCTCCTCTAGTATTACTAACTTACCTAGCCTATCTACTATAACCTATAAGTATTAGCTAGTATTATCCTTTATAAGTAGCAAGTTTATAATAAAGTCTATTAAGAGGTCTAAGTATAACTAGGTAAGTACTAGTAGGGGCTTTAGGAAGCCCCTCTTAGCTTACCTCTAGATATATATCCCTCTATAAATATTATAGTTCCTTATAAATCTCTATACTATTTATAATTATCCTAGCTAATAGAACTACTAGCTTACTATTTCTAATATATTATTATAACTTAAGTAAGTAATTATATTTAAGTTATAGCTCTATTAAATAATCTTTATATAGAGCTCCCCTAGTAGGTTATTATTATCCTCCCCGCTAGGTACCTATAGCCTCCCCCTAAATATTAGTTTCTTCTAACTATTAATATTATACTTACTAATTTAGACCTTAGCTTTTATATCTAGTAAGAAGCTCTAAAGCTAGTAAGTAATTATATAGTATATAGCCTTATATATTATATCCTTCTTTACGGTTTCTAGCTATAGTACTTATAGTTTAGGGTTATTATTAAATACTATAGTATCTAAGATATTAGTATAGCCCTTTTAACTTCTCCTTACTAGGGGGCTAACTATAGGGTCCCTATAGGGGTAGGCGTAGTTTAGTATTAGCTATAAAACCCTCCCCTACTTCTACTTATTATCCTACCCTTATAGTATATCCTACTCCCTTTAAGAGAGGGTATTAGGGGCTACTACTTCCTTACTAGGGTAGTATTTAATAGTAAAATTATATTAAAATAGCTCCTCTACTTACTAGCTCTAGCGCTCTATAAGGCGCTACTTCTTTATAAAGTAGTTAAGCTCCTAGTAGTTAGTTAATACTTTAAAAATAGTTATATTATATAGCTCCGCTCTCTATATATATAAATAAGAAAGGACTATTAGGAGCTCCTTATTATAAATAGGGTAGTTATACTCTATAAGTAAGAGCTTCTATAAATAGAACGCTATAGGATATTAAGTACCCTCTAGGTTAACTTATAAGAGTAACCCTCCTAATATAAATCCTAAATAGTTAGTTTTAATAATAATCCTATCCTCTAGATTAAACTAGTAGAGTACTAGCTAGGTATTAAAAAGCTATTTAAGCTATAAGAAAGCTTATTCTTAATTATCTCCCTATTAGAATATTATATTCTTTCTAATAAGTAGTATAAGTAATCTAATAATATCCTTATATTCTAGTATAAATATATTATAATAGTTTATAAACCCTAGGAAGCTCTAGACCCCCTTTAGGGAGGTAAGGGGTAATTACTTAGTAATTACCTAGAGTTTCTTAAGATTTTTAGAGAGACCCTCTCCTATTATTATAATAAACCCTATATACTTAACCCTCTTAACTAAGAACTTATATTTTATAAGGTCGAGGTTTAAGCTTATATCTACTAGCCTCTAGAGGACCTCTAAGACCTTCCTCTTATAGTCTTCCCTTATTTTATTAGAGTAAATTAATATATTATTTATATAAGTAGTAAAAAGGTTATTAAGAAAGTCCTATAGGGTACTATTAATATATTACTAAAAGCTAATAGGGGTATTAGCTAGGTTAAATAAGTAAATTACTTACTTAAATAACCTATACTAGGTATAAAATATAGTTCTCTCTTAATACTCCTCTATTACTCTTAACTTATAGAAAGCTATTATTATATCTAGCTTAGTATATTACTTAGCTATACTTATTTAATATAGCGTCTTAGAGATTAATAAGAGGGGGTAGTAGACTTTCTTTATAATAATATTAAGGGCCTTATAGTTAATATAGAAGTAAATTCCCCTATCTAGCTTCCTTATAAAGAGTACTAATACCCTAGTAAGTAAGCTACTAGCTTTAATAAACCTCTTATCTAGGAGGTCTTATAAGGTCTTTTTTAATATTAGTAGCTCTTCTCTTAATATATTATAAAGGGGGCCCTAGGGGAGTAATAGCTCCCTCCTATCTAGTCCTAGTATAAGGTTAATCTAGTAGTTTACTCCTAGTTACCTAGGGGGTAGTAAATAAGCCTAATTAGGGTTAAATAGGTTAGGAAACTCCCTTAAGACCTAGTTTAGTAGATAGTATTATTAATCCTCTTTTAGTCTTAGGTTTAAGGCTTTCTTAATATTAAATAAACTAATAGCTTATATTAATACCTCTTTAATACCCTCCTAGTACTTACCTTATTATCTCACTAGGTATTAGTAGATTATAGAGAATAAGGGTATATTAAGGAACCTCATAGCCCTTATTTCCTTTATAAGGGGAGTTTCTTCTTAATTCTTTAGATATAGCCTAACCTATCCCCTCTTATAGTATACTTAGTAGGTTATAATATTATAAATAACCTAGCTTTATTCTATCTAAGGGCGCCCTAAGAGGATATTAGGGTCTAGGCTATTAACTATATATATAAAGATATACTAGGTATAGCTACTTATTTCTAAGTTAAATACTACTATACTTAGTATATTACTTAGTAATAGTCTACTAAGTATATACTCTCTTATAAGTTAGTATCTCTTCTTATAATATAGAAGATAGAGGTATTAAGCTAGGGAAAGGTTAATTATTATATAGGTATTACTCCTAGTATCTACTAGGGTATAAGCTAGATATCCTCTATTAACTCTAATTTAAATAATAATAAGCTTATTATTAGCTAGTTATTCTTATTTATATTCTTCTTAACTTAATATCTCCTCTTTAGTAAGCTCTAGAGCCTAATTTCACTCTAAAGTTAATCTTTTTCTAACTCCTTATCTTCTTCTAAGGAGTTAGTTACTACTTAATAGTTATTTATAACCTTATAGTATACTATTTCTTCCTTTAAGGTCTTTACTTTTATAACCCTAGGTAGCTAGTCCTCCTTACTAGGGTAGTACTAGGTAATATAACCTCTAGCTTTATAAATATAATAAGTATAGGGGTCCCTCGTGCTCTTCTAAGGTTATTAGTATTATACTAGGGAGGTACCTAAGGAGGATTTAGAGTTTTATTAGTTATAATATCTTACTTCCTTAACTTATAAGATATATATAGCTCTAGTTATATAAATATCCCCCTTAGTATCCTTAGTAGTAGGTCTCTAGTAAGTTACTAAGTAGTTACTAGTAACCTTTTAGCGCTCTACCTTCTATATAATACTCTAGACCTTTAAGAGCTAGCTATTATAATTAGCTAGTAAGTTAATAATAATTAGCTAATCCCTTAGCCTAGGGGTAAGGGAGGCCTCTAGAAGTAAGATCTAAACTTAGCTAAACTAGTTTATATTACTTATATTAGCTAGTATCTACTTAAATCTTAATAAGAAGGTTACTAGGGATTTATTCTCTTTTTACTAGAGGGTTTATAGTTAGGCTATAGCTTATAATTAGATATTTAAGTCCTTATATATCTAATCTAGGTAGGCTATAAAATCCTTAGAGTTATATTTCCCCCTACCCCCCCTAGCTTTATAAAAGGTAGAGATTACTTACTAGGCTATAATATCTAAGTAGGAGTTAATAAGGTATTATAGCTCTATATCTATAGTATAGAACGCCCTATCTATAGTAATCTTATATCTTATTTATTATACCTAGGTAGTATATTCCTTCTACTTACTTAAAAGCTTTAGAGATAGGGGTAGTAGCTTCTAGCGTATTATACTAGGTATTACTAGTACCTTACTAGTAGTACTTATAGGGGTCTATATAGCTATATATTAGCTATTCCCCTACTTAACCTCCTATAATTATTACTAGAGGGACTCTATTACTACTATTAAATTAGCTTATAATAACCTATTTTAAGTTTTAGCTATACTACTATTAACTATCTTACTAATTAGTAGGGAGTAATACTTAACTTATTATTATTATAATAATAATAAGCTTAAATATATAAGGGGTTAGACCTAAGTTTATTTAATAAGAGGTTATTATAATACTATTTATTTAAGCTAAAGAGGAAAAGAGGAAGTTTTCCTCTCTAGTAGAGATTTTGCTAGTCTATAGGGAATAACTAAGTAGGCCCTGGGTAGGCCCTAGGTAGCTCCTTAAGGCGGTAAACCTGGGCAGAAGCCTAGGTAAGCTTAACCCGGGCGTAGCCTGTAATAAATAGCTTCTAAGAGCCTAAATATAAGGAAGATATATTTAGTTAGTAGCGTAGCTAACCTGTTAGTAGTAAGTAACTCCTTAGTAAGGATACATAGGGAGTATTTTATAAACTAGTTCATAATAATAAGAATACTATTATATAGCTTATTTATTATTATTAGAGATAGTAGTAGTTTTATAATA
>JAVHLU010001251.1:0-34118 GCA_036785755.1 Colletotrichum ledebouriae | reverse complement strand
CTTTTATATAAGGAAGAATAGATTATAGTAGGCTATATAACTTTGCTTAAGGATTCCCTTCTCTAGTCTATCCTTTAGAATTATAATAATATCCTACTCTAGTCTTCTTAATATTAGGATTCCTTTTGCTTACTATACCTTATATAGTACTATTTAAATCGTTTATAGAGGTATTGAGCTCGGAATTACGCCGCAGCCCCTTCGCAAAAAGACTATAACAAATTCACCCAGTTCGCAGGCATAATTCGGGAAATACTATATAGGTATTTTGACCTATACCCTCTACTAGTTAAGGAAAACAATATAGGAACCCTATACGTTCCTACTACTCGTAAGCAAACCCTCGTATAGAGTCGGATGCGCGCTATACCGGGGCTAATTATATCGGAGCCGAACGGGCTACTAAGGCTCTCGTAGCCTAGAAAAGCTACTATATAAGATAACTCCTTAACCTAAAAGGTCGACCTTCGAGCAAGGTGCTAAAGGTAAAAGCTACTATACGAGATAACTCCTTAACCTAAAAGGTTAACCTTCTAGTAAGGTGCTGCGAACGCTACTATATAAGAGGTGACTCCTTAACTAAAGAGGTCTTTCCTAAGAGGTTCTTATAGCTAGAAGTATAAGAAGCTCTGCGAGCAGGGCCTTATACCTCTCCCTCTTCCTTATCCCTATAACCCACGATAAATCCTTAACTATATCGGCACTAGACCTTATATATAAAAACGCTAAGCCTGCGCGAGGCACGCCCTTTAACGCTAATAACGCGCGAGAGCTTACTAGAGAGTTTAGTATTAATACGATTAATAAAACCCGCTCCTTCTTCGACTACTCCGTTATATATAGAGAGTATATCGTTAGTATAGCCCTTAAGAGGGCTCTTATTAATACCCCTAGAGGGGATACTCGCTATTATATTATAGCTAAGCAAGCGGACTTAGTAGTAGAAGCTAGGCGGGTCGTTACGTACCCTATAGAGTAGCCCTTCTTCGAGCAGGTCCTCCGCACTATTAAGGTAGAGGCGGCCTAGGCCCCTTAGGGCTTAAACGTCGGTGAGTATAGCTTGCGCTAACTACTTTGATATAGAGAGAGCGTTGCTAACGACGGCATAGCTATAAAGATAGTAACGACTTCTAGCGGATGAAGCGGTGATGGAGGCGGTATTTGATGGCGGCGCGGGTAGTGCGCGAGAGGAAAAGTCGATAGTTTCGTAGTTTGAATAATTAAAAACCACGTTATTATCGATATGAAGTTGAAGATCGTGAGGCTATGGGCACGTATAAGTGCGGCTATGGTTAGGAGAGGTAGTCGGCAATTACGATCACGTAACCGAAGGCTGTGTATTATCAGGAGGCGCGGAGTTAGAAGGTCTGTTGCACTTGAGCAGGTAAAATCACTATGCAGTGGCCAGAGGCCTTTATAGAGGTATAATAGAAGGGTATATAGAGCTATAATACTTAAATTCCTAGGCTAAAGCTTTCTCTCTCGTAGTAAGAATAGCTAAAAGGAGCTTCTTTTCTTTAGGCTATAAATAATTAATAGTCTTAAGGATAGCTTCTCGTTAAGCTCTTATAAGCCTTATTCTTTATTTAATAGTTAAAAACTTCGGCCTAATTAGGCTTATAAGTAGGGCGCTAGGATCTAGGATTATATTTTTCTTAGCCTTTACCTACGCTTTTAACTTCTACTCTAGGTCTCTATCTATAGTTAAACTATCTAATATAGTGTTATTAACGGGTTAAATCTTCTTATCTTTTGTCTTATATATTATATTAATATCTTCTATTAGTAATATAGGCGTTATTAGTATAGGTTTATAATTATTATAAGAGAAAGCAGTATCTATAGCTATAATAACTTTAACTCCTTTTTAATATACTAACTTATGCTTCCTCCTAGGTACTTTCTTCTTCGTTGTTCTTTTCTTAGGTCTGCGAATATAGTATTAATAATTGATACTATAGCTATTATATCCTACTATATACCCTATACTTATAATCGCTTCGCAGATCTTATTAAGCTTAAGGGTAACTTCGTTATAGATTATAATCTCTAGGATTTCATTAAAAATTAGTCTAAACTCTTTAAAAATAGTAATAACTTCCTTATCTAGGTCTAATTATTACTTAACTTTATCTAATAGGTTATAAGATCTTTTAAAGCTTATTAAATCGCTTTAATATCCTAGTATATCCTTATACTCCCTAGCGTTATATCTAACTCTTCCTCGTTCTTAATATTATTAACTTATTAATTATCTCCTATAAAGTCTAAGCCTATTACTATATTAGGTTTATTAGTAGTAGCCTCTATTTCCCCTCCTCTATAAGAGATAAGAGAGTATATTAATACTAAGAAGAAATAAAGTAGTCTATCTTAGTAATAATTTCTAGGAACTAAGTAGTTAAGTCTCCTATATAAAACGATAATAGGACGTTAATCTTAATATTCCTAGACTAAAGGACTCTAATAATCTAGTTCTATATATAATCTAGCGTTATTTAAGTCTTTAAGATAAAAGGAGCTCCTAGTACTAGGTCCTTATTATAAGCGTTTTTAGAGAAAATAAAAAAGCTAATATCTTAAATCTAATTACTACTAATATAAATATTATCTATAATTATGCCTGCGAATTAGGTTCTCTATTCTCTATTAGTAATCCCGCGGATCCCTATATTTATCTTAACTATATCGCTCTATAAGCCTAGGCGCTTAATATAACTTTTACTAATAAGGTTAATAGTAGAGCTACTATTAATAATCCCCCTAATTAATATATTCGCAGGGCTATAAAGGGTAATAGTAATCTACTAGTAGGTTATAACGAAGTCTAGGATAGTAATACGTCTTAGTAGTAGAAGTAATACTAAATCCTAATCTTTTATTATAGCGCTTATCTTAAAGATAGGATTAATTATATAGTAATTGAATTAAATTGCCTTAGTCTATAAATCCTTAGGCAAGTCTATAGAAATAGTAGCTAAAGTCGCTTAGCCTTTAGAATAGTTCTTATTATTATTCTATTAATTTATTTATTCCTATAGCTCCTCGTTACTTTCTCTAGTCTTATTAAATTAATCTAGAAGTATAATATTAATAGGGATAAAGACCTCTTACGCCTATAAGTTATATCTATCCTTATACTTAGCGATTATAGCTTTAGTAGCGTTATAGACTATCCTATCCTAATTAGGCTAGTTCTAATAAAGGAAGGTTTTAGGGATAGCTACCTTCCTATTTACTCTTTTACTATATAGCTTAAGGGTAAGAGTATAGCTTATTTATAAATTACTATATTATATCCGAGGCTTATCTTATTTATCCTATTTCTACTACTTAACTTATTCCTTAGGGGTATCTAGTAATATAGCGTCTTTAGCGTTTTCCTTATTATCTAGGAGCTCTATAACTCTCTAAGTAATTTAAATAGGAGGGTTTTAAATTATAAGTAGGTCTACTATTTAAGGAGCCTAGCGATAATAAGTATTATAAGGTTCTATATAATACCCTCTAGTTTTCCCTCTTTCTATAGTAGCGATATCTTCTACTAGGTTAATATACTAGTTCTTTACTTTAAAGCTAAAGAATATCGCGTCTATAAAGTTATATACTTAAGGAGTATCCTTTAATAAATTTATAAAGCTAATAGATAGTTTAGGGTATTTCTTATTATAACTAATAACTCTTATAACCTCCTCTAGAAGCTTTAGCTACTATTTCTCTACTAACTTGCTCGTAATAACTATATAGTACGTAAAGGTATCCTTGTTAATTAGGATATACTTTAAATCATCTTTCTATTAGTTAATTTATAGTTATAGCCTTTATTAATAATACCCGTCTTAACCTTAGTACTTATATCTAGGGTACTAATAAAGTAGTAGGGCGATATATAGTAGTAGACCCTATTCTAGCTAGCCTCGAGATACTTAACGTAGCTAATAATAATATAGTTAATAGCGCTATAAGACTAGTAGGCCCCTATAACCTAAAATAGTATATACTATAGTAGTATATCTTACTAGAAGCCTCTATAGCCTCCTCTTACTCTACCTCTTCTAAATCCCTAGTATTACTAGTATCCTCCTTAGTAATCCCTACGTCTAGCTTATAAGTAGAAGTATTACTATTATTAGTATTTAGTCTATAAATAGTCCTAAGATTATTATTTATAAGGTTTAGTAGCTTCTATAGCATTTAGATTAAAAGTATTATCTCCTTAGCTAGTAACTCTCTTAATAAGGGTTAAGATATCTATCTTATAATTAGCCCTATTAATATTCAGGGTCCTAAAGTTCTCTATGAGAGAGTTAATAATTAAGCTAGTAGTCTAAGCTATAGAGGGTTCCTTAGCTTTAGCCTTCTACCTTATTAGAATTATCTTTATAGGGATATAAAGCGTTATTATTAGCTTAGGCTTAATAAGGCTAGATAACTATTAAAGTTCCTAGCGGGTAGTAAATTATTTAATTAGAGCGTCTTCTATTATAACCTACTATTTTAAAATAACCTTAGTAAGCTAGTAGCTAAGACTTTAGGCTATAGCTCTTATAGCCCTCTCTAAAAAATAGCGATAAGTAATACGAATAAGCTTAGTATTAGTAAGTTCTAGGTCTCTATGCTAGATAGCTCTCTATTAAAGCTATTAAATAGTAGTAATTAATACTATAACCTAGGCAGGGTTATTATCCTTAATATAAGATCCTATAACTAGGTTCTAAAGGTCCTTATTAGGATCTTAATAAGACTTTAGGTCTATAAATCCGAACTAGTATAGAAATCTCTCCTTAGCTTCCTTCTAGGTCTTTGCTTTACTAATATAAGATTTTACTACGTCTTAATAGTCGCTAGAGCTATATATATAGACCTCGTTCCTTATATCTTTATTAGTCTTATAGTAAAGCTTTAAAAGGCTCTTATAGTTAGTAATAAAGTTAGAGATATTAGTACTTATAAACTTAGGCGCTCTAGTTAAATAGGGAGTTATTACTATAATAGTAGGACGTCTTATAAGGAGATCTATAAGGGCTATAATATCCTAATTAATATAGCTTCCTTTAGGGGAATATAGAGTACTTAAGGGTATTACTCCTATCCTAGAAGTAGGATTCGCAGACCTATCTATACTATTATTAGAGGCTAGCTACCCTATAGCACGAGGTTATATCTCGCTAAATAAAGCTCCTACGAATCTCTCTTTAGGCTATTTCCCCTTATTAGAAGAGAATCTAATATCTAAGTTAGCTAAGGAAGAAGAAGATATAATACTTATAGGTTTATAAATATTAAAGCTAATATTATATAATTAAAGTAATAAAGTATTATAGTTAATAGAGTAAAGTTATTATTATAATATCTTCTAAATAGAAAGATAAAGTAAGTAGGTATAACTTTCTTTAAAAAAAACGAAAAAAGAAATAGTATAAACTAAATAACTAAATAAATATAGGAAAGGTCTAGCGACCTCGATCTTATTACTCTAGGCTATTATAGATATATTTTAAGTCTTATTACTCGATATAGAAGGGTCTTCCTAATAATACTCTTATCTTAGAAGAATTCGTAGCTTCTCTATATTAGTATCTCTCTAAAATTAGCATGTTACTCTTAGTACTTAGGGCTATAATAATAAGGGGTTTATTAGTCTCTAGTTACTAATCTAGTTAATCTCGCTATACTCGTTAGCTTAGTAAGACTACTAATCTCTATATTAGTATTATATATAGCTATCTTAGCTATATCTACTATAACTTACTAGTTAAATAATAGTAGTTTAGATAATATATAAGGGGGTAAGGAAAGGGATATGCTCGCTAGAACCTGCTAATAGTATATAAAAAAAAAGAGAAAGGGAGGATTTTAGGGTCTATATTATTCCTACTTTAATTCTATAAGAAAGTATAGCTATCACTTCTCCCTTAGAACTAAGGTAGGTCTACGAATATCTTCCTCTCTTTAAACTGCGTTTTTTTTTTTTTTTTTTTTCATATCGTTATTATTCGTTACTTATAAATTTCTTAAGTTATTATTATATTCGAAGTAGATTAATTATATATATATATATATTAATAGCGGTGATGTATAGACGTAGCGAAGGCACCTAACTCTCTAAGAAGCTTATAAAAGCTATTAAAAAGAGCAAAAGAATCCGCCTCTAGGTATTATTAGAAAGGGCTAGAACTAATAGGAACTAGAAAGATAATAAATAACATAGCTCTACTTATAAATAAATAAGAATATTAAGAGCAGGCTTAAAAGATATATAGAATAATTCATAGATCTAATTAAAAGAGATCGTCTCTATTAGGCGCTAATTTATTAAGAAATTACTAAAAAACGAGGTATAGGGTTATTAAGATACTAATAGTAATAATAATAATACTACCCTCCCTGCTACGCTCCTCTCCTCTACGCTCTACTCTATAGTCTTCCTATAACAGGTCTGTGCGCTAAGGGAGTTTTCCGAAAGTTATGTAGCTAAGTCTATCCTATCCTATCCTAATACTTATAACGCCTCTAACTTATATGCTATCTAATATTATACTACGCGCGCGCCTGCTTATTGCAGTGCGGCGCTACTTGCGGTTGTAATACCGATATTAATACTAATGATTCCCTAATAACGACGTGCTTCTACAATCACACTTCGCACACGTTCGTCTATAAAAGCTATATATACTTTCTAGTGCCTTTTTTTGCTACCTATGTTCAGCTACATAGGGTAATTACACTTTCTCATATAAATTTAACCCATATTATATACTCTACTATATATAATATACTTTATATAATAACTAGAAAGCTACTACCTCCTCCTACTCTTCCACGTTCGCAAAAAGTATTATTAACCTTAATAGCCTTATAACAGAGGTTCTGAGCACCTTGGGAGTCAACATAAGAGGTATATAACAGCGAAGCTAATCTAGCAATATACTATAGATCAACTAAGCAGTTTCGCGTTAGGACGTCTTTATATAACGCCGCCGGGCAGGTGACCGAGTTGTCTAATACTCTGCTAGCCGTTATCACTAGGGGGAGTCTTCTGCCGCGCATCCTAACCGATAGTAGCGATATTCTAGCTCAGTCCCGCTAACTTCAAAAGGGCACGAGGGACACTCGTCTGGGCTAGTTCGATAGGTCGCCTATCCTAACTAGTAGATCCTCTCGGGAAAGAGCCCTCGCTATGACGCGGGTGAAGCTATACGGATTAATCGACGCGTTTAAAGAGCAGGGGAACCGCGCGAGTATTCTCTAGAGTAGCCCTTAGTATCTCTAATAGTAGGTTATTAGGTAGTTACTAAGGGCCTTCTAGTGCTTTACTTTCTACTTAATATTCCAAACCTTTAAGAGCTAACTACTATAATTAGTAAGTAGGTTAATAGTAATTAGCTAATGTCTTAGCCTAGGGGTAAGAGATACCTCTAGGAGTAAGATCTAGAGCTAACTTCCTATTTATATTAGTTAATATTTATTTAAATCTTAATAAGAAGGTTACTAGGGATTTATTCTCTTTTTACTTAAGGGTTTATAGTTAGATTATAGCGCATAACTAGATATTAGAGTTATTATAGGTTTAATTAAACTAAGTTATAAAATCCTCTAGATTATATTATTTATTATTACCCCTAGTTCTATAGAAAATAGAGACTACTTATTAAGGAGTAATATCTAAATAAGAGTTAATAAGGTATTATACCTCTATATTTATAAAGTAAAATACCTTATTAATGGTAATCTTATATTTTATTTATTATACCTAAGAAGTATATTCCTCTTATTTATTTAAAGACTTTAGAGGTAGAGATAATAGCCTCTAATATATTACATTAAGTATTATTCATATTTTACTAATAGTAATTATAAGGTTTTATATAGCTATATATTAGCTATTTCTATACTTAACCTCTCATAATTATTACTAGACGAACTCTAGTATTATTATTAAATTAGCTTATAATAGCTTATTTTAGGTTTTAGCTATATTACTATTAATTATTCTATTAACTAGTAGGGAGTAGCGCTTAATACTATATTATTATTATAATAATAATAAGCTAAAATAAATAAGGGTTTAAACCTAGGTTTATTTTATAAGAGGTTATTATAATATTATTTATTTAAGCTAAAGAGAGAAAAGGGGAAGCTTTCCTCTCTAATAGAGATTTTACTAGTCTATAGGGAACTACTAAGTAAGCCCTAGGTAGGCTATAGGTAGCTCCCTTAAGGTAGTAAATCTAGGTAGAAGCCTAGGTAGGCTTAACCTAGGCTCGCATAGCATAGTAGAAAACGTCTAAAGGGTAGCTATACCCTTAAGCCCGAAGGGCCTGCACGTGATATTATATTTAGAACTACCCTATGGCTATATATTCTAATCGCGCGCAGCGCGCGCAGCGCTAGACACTACACCTTAATATAGGCTTATAGGTATCGAGGTGGATAGTATAGGGGTGTAAAGGTAATTGAAAAATTAATATAACTATTCTAAAAACTCTATATATAGATCCGGGCGGAATTTAGGCTTAAACCCAGCTAATATAAATATCGCCTAATTTAGCTAGATTTCGCGCTACTTTTATATATATATTATACCCTATAATATAATATAACTAGCTAACTTTACTAATTAATACTAAATCGCTTAAATCTAATATATTTAAAGTTATTTAATACTGTGTTTTAATTATCTTAAACGCTCCTATATACCTATATATATAAGCGCCTAATATCACTTATAATAATCCCTTACACTACTTTCTTTATATCCTTAAGTTTATTAATTCTGTAAGCTATCTAAGAGGTTAGCCCTAGTGCTCTTAATAGTAGTACTTATAATGGCGTAGTTAAGGGTATTTATAATATCCTAGGGATCGTCCCTTTACTAACCTCCTCTATTATTATCCTTATAGTATTATAAAGTTATTTAAATAATTGCTAAGTAGCTCGAGGTATTACTAGCCCTTCTCTTTATTCTCTATTCTCTTATACTATAAGCTTCTTCACCTAAGGCCTTTTAGTTATAAGGGGGATCTGAGGAGAGAGAAAAATTATAGAGGAGAGGCTTCTAAGGAGTTAAGTATCTTCCCTTTTATAGTTAATAGCTAGATTAATCCCTTATTATAATACTATAAAGAGAACCTTAATTATTAGTATATAAGTATTATAATATTTTTATTTATCCCTACTTCTTATAAGGTATTTTAATAGGGTATTCTTATTAATAACGACGCGTTATTATTATTATTACCCTCTAGGGGCTTTACTAGCTTAGAGGAGGGGTTATTATATGTTATAAGAAAAGGCGAAGAGGATTAGAGTTACTTAAACTTAGTGCGCTTAGTTAGCTATATAATCTCTTACCTTTTATACTAGTAATAGCGGCCTCTGGCCACTGCATAGTGATTTTACCTGCTTAAGTGCAATAGACCTTCTAACTCGACGCCTCCTAACACTATATAGCCTTCGGTCACGTGATTCTCTCCTAACTATAGCCGCACTTATATATACCTATTAATAGCCTCACGATCTTTAAATTTATATCGATAATAACGTGGTTTTTAATTATTTAAACTACGAAACTATTAACTTTTCCTCTCGTATACTACCCGCGCTGCTATTAAATACCGCCTCTATTACTACTTCGTCCGCTAGAAGTCGTTACTATCTTTATAGTCCTCTTATTCGATCAGGTTAGCTAACGCCTTCGTAGTAGCTATACTATCGTTAGTAACGCTCTCTCTATATTAAAGCAGTTAGTATAAGCTATACTTACTAACGTTCTACTAAGGCGCCTAGGCTACCTCTGCCTTAATAGTGCGGAGGATCTGCTTAAAGAAGGGCTACTCTATAGGGTATATAATAACCTACCTAGCTTCTATTATTAAGTCTACTTACCTATCTATAATATAATAATAAGTATCCCCTCTAGGGGTATTAATAAGAGCCCTCTTAAGGGCTATACTAATAATATACTTTCTATATAATAGAGTAATTAAAAAAGGAGCGGGTTTTATTAATTATATTAATACTTAACTCTCTAGTAAGCTCTCGTATATTATTAATATTAAAGGGTATACCTTGCGCAGGCTTAGCGTTTTTATATATAAGGTCTAGTATTAATATAGTTAAGGATTTATTATAAGTTATAGGTATACCTAGGACTTTATAAAAAAGGATAAGGAAGAGGGAGAGATATAAGGCCCTGCTCTTAGTAGAGCTTCTTATACTTCTAGCTATAAGAACCTCTTAAGAAAGACCTCTTTAGTTAAGGAGTTACCTCTTATATAGTAGCGTTCGTAGTATCTTCCTAAAAGGTTAATATTTTAAGTTAAGGAGTTATCTTATATAATAGCTTTTATAGTACTTTTAGCACCTTACTAGAAGGTTAACCTTTTAGATTAAGGAGTTATCTTATATAGTAGCTTTTGTAATACCTTACTAGAAGGTTTAGCAAGGGTATTACTATAAGAGTCTTAGTAGCCTATTTAGCTCTAATATAATTAGCCCTAATATAGCGCGCGTCTAACTTTATAATATTTACAGGGTTTACTTATAAGTAGTAGGAACGTATAGGGTTCTTATATTGTTTTCCTTAACTAATAGAGGGTATAGGTTAAAATACCTATATAGTATTTCCCGAATTATGCTTGCGAACTAGGTGAATTTATTATAGTCTTTTTGCGAAGGGGCTATAGTATAATTCCGAACTTAATACTAGTAATAGCTTTATATATTAATTAACTATTAAGTATAGTTTCCCTATATAAACTCTAATCTTATTAACTAGGTAAGCAGGCTAATAACACCTTAAATATAGGGTATTTCTCCTAGGCTATAGCCTTAGAGGTATATACTATTTATTAGATAAAATACTACTATTTACCTAAACGCTATTTAATTAGAGTTCTTATATTAGTAAGAGAAGGTATAAGGTTATAGTTATAGTAGTAGTTAGTAAGTTAGTTTGATAGTAATTAGTATTAATTAGGCGCCCCTTTAGTTATAGGCGTTAGATTTACCCTACTCTAGGTCTAGAACTACTAGCAGTAGCCTCTCGCTGCTTCTCCCTCTTCTAGGTCTCTATAATGAGGTATAAGTTAGTAATTAGGCTTAATTATATAATAAACCTCTCGTGAGACTATTATAAGAGGGCTTTAGTAAGGCTATCTACTATTAGCTCTCCTAAAGGGGTATAGATAACCTTAATATATCCCTTATTAACCTTCTATTATAGCTAGTAGTTATAGATATCAATAGAGCAGAGCTTTATTTATAGCTAAACTATCTCTTTTCTAACGAGGCCTACTATTTAGAGGTTATTATACTAGATTATAACCTTGAGCGTAGTATTGATAATTATACCTATAAATATAAGAGGTTTATTATTTAAGAGAGAGACCTATAGGGCTATAACTAGCTAGGTTGCGAATAGTCCCTCTTTTACTCCTTATGAGAGGGCTAGAAGCTCTGCTTTAATAGTTAATATTATAACTATATTCTACCTATTTACTCTCTATGAGACTATTCCTCTAAATAGGTTTATGGTAAATAATTATAAGCTCTTTCTATCTAGGGTATTATTAGTAAAACCTATATCCAAAACTGCTTCGAGGCCTTAAGTTAATCCCTCAGGGACATTATATTCTAAGTATAGTCCTTTTATATATATAAGGTATTAGATAACGCGGTTTATTAGTATATAGTAACGAGGCCTAGGGTTTTAGTTAAATCTAGTGAGTCTACTAACTATAAATACGATATTAGGTCTAGTTATGACGATAGTATATAGGAGGGATCCTACTAATACCTTATAATCTCACTCTTCGTTACCTCTCTATTATAGGGTAGGAGTGTATCTCATATTATTAGGGTTTATAATCTTTTATAGGCTTATTACTAAGGAGTTTTAATAGTTTCTTCAAGAAGGATACCTATAATAGCTATAGCTTATAGTTAGGCTAGTCTTATATAACTTAAATCCCTAGAAACTACTAAATATCCTTATCTCCTCTAAGGTAGTATTATAATCAAAGTTTATAACTAAAGACTCTAGCCCTTAACCCCTTAGATAGGGGATATGTATATGTATAGTTATGAATATAGTAGAGGAATAGGATCTTATTATTACGCGAGTAGTAGCTTTTACTAGCTACTTACTTAACTCTATATATTATAAGACCTATTTGTAGGTATTATTCTTATAGTAATAGTAAATAGCAAAGTCTATAGAGGGCCTTAAGTAGCTTTGGAATATAGCTATTCCTATAACACCCTAGCGCTATCTCTATATAGACTTCCTTATTAAAGTTAGTATAGATAAAGGTATTAACTACGTTATACTATAAGAGGTTTATATTAAATCAATTTATAACTAGGAGTAAGGTCCTAAAGGATATCCCTCCTAGGGTTATAATATATATATCCCTTAGATTATAAGGCTATTGATCTCCTCTTATAATAAGTCTCGCTTTAACTTTAACTAGCTTTCTATACTTATTTAGTTTATAAATATATCTTAGTAATAACTAAGGACTTTATACCCTTGTGCTATCATACTAAGTATCTTAATCTATAATTCAAACTATTTATAGCTATTTAGATATAATGTTTTAGCTTCTCTAAACTTATCCCCTAGTAAGTAACTATCTAGTTAGCTATAAGATAAGGGTAATAATACTAAATCCCTCTAGTAGGTTCCTAATAGAAACCTCTTTAGCTTATTTATAATAGAATTATTTATCGCTATTAGACTAAGTAGGGAGCTTCTAGCTTGATAGCTTAATAGCTAGCTATACTTCTTATTAATATTAGGTTAGCTAGATTATAAGTAAGTATAGAGGTTATCTTACTAGTAAGTTTTACTTAGCTTTATACTAGCTAGGAACGCTACCTTATAGGAATCCTTAAGGTTATTCTAAACTTCTCGGATTTAATAGTACTAGCTTTATACCCCTTTACCTTAAGATCCTCTATTACTAGGAAAAATAATAAGGGAGGATACTAAGGTAGAGTAATAAGCTAGAGCTTAGATTAGGAGTATTCAAACTTATTTTGATTTATTTACAGCGTAGTAAGTATATTAATCTTATCTATATTTTTTTATTCAGTTAATAATAACTATTTAGCTTTTCTATTATCTTTAGCGTTATCTAGGCGTAGCACCTATTAGGGCTTTATTAACTTAATAATATTATTACAATAATCCCTAATGTCCTCTTAGTTTATCTCTCTTAAGTTATCCTTGGCCTCTGGCCACTATATAGTGATTTTACCTGCTTAAGTGTAATAGACCTTCTAACTCCGCGCCTCCTAATAATATATAGCCTTCGGTTACGTGATCCTCTCCTAACTATAGCTATACCTATATATACCCTACTAGATAGCCTTATAATCTTTAACTTTATATTAATAATAATATACTTTTTAATTATTTAATAGACTACGAAACTATCGACTTTTCCTCTCGCGCACTACCCGCGCTGCTATTGAATACCGCCTCTATTACTACTTCGTCCGCTAGCTATGCTATCCTTAGTAACGCTCTCTCTATTAGTCGGTATAAGCCGTACTTACTAACGTTCAAGCCCTAAGGGGCCTAGGCTACCTCTGCCTTAATAGTGCAGAGGACCTTCTTAAAGAAGGGCTACTCTATAGGGTATATAATAACCTACTTAGCTTCTACTACTAAGTTAGCTTACTTAATTATAATACTATTATACCTCATAGGGTCTCCTAGGGTATTAAGGAGAGCTCTTATAAGGGCTATATAAATAATATACTCTCTATATATAATAGAGTAGTTAATAAAGGAGTATGCTTTATTAATTATATTAATACTAAACTCTCTAGCGAGCTCTTTTATATTATTAGTATTAAACGGTATACCTCGCGCGGGCTTATCGTTTTTATATATAGGGTCTAGTGCTAGTATCTTTAAGATATAAAAGGATTTATAATAGGTTATAGGTATACCTAGTACTTCGTGCATAAGGAAGAGGGAGAGGTATAAGGCCCTACTTATAGTAATAGAAGTTTTTATACTTCTAGCTATAAGAACCTCTTAGGAAAGAGCTCTTTAGTTAAGGAGTTATCTCTCGTGTAGTAGTGTTTATAATACCTTACTAGAAGGTTAACCTTTTAAGTTAAGGAGTTATCTTAAATAGTAGCTTTTCTAGGCTATAAGAGCCTTAGTAGCCTATTTAACCCTAATATAATTAGCCCTAATTTAGCGCGTATCTAACCTTATATAGCAATATTTAGAGGGTTTACCTATAAGTAGTAGGAATATATAGGGTTCCTATATTACTTTCCTTAACTAGTAGAGGGTATAGGTTAAAATACCCGCAGAGTATTTCCTAAATTATACTTATAAACTAAGTCAATTGATTATAGTCTCTTTACAAAGGGGCTGCGGCGTAATTCCGAACTTAATA
The DNA here is from genome assembly GCA_036785755.1 of Colletotrichum ledebouriae. Taxonomy (NCBI): domain Eukaryota; kingdom Fungi; phylum Ascomycota; class Sordariomycetes; order Glomerellales; family Glomerellaceae; genus Colletotrichum; species Colletotrichum ledebouriae. The sequence goes on along the minus strand of JAVHLU010001251.1, from coordinate 19,692 downwards.
AGTTATCCTTCTACTTATTAATATTACTATTAAATTCTCAAGTTTTATTAAATTCAATATGTTATATGGCAATAACTTCTTACTTAGCTAAGTACTATATTTAATATACGTTAGAGGAGGTATAGCCTATAAGGTATTTAATCTAAGCCTATAGGTTAAAGCGCTAGAGTCAGTTCTTATATAGCTAGGCTTAACTAGTTATTATCAAGATGTTATAGCTATATTAATAAAGGTAGGAGATATCTAGTATAATAGCGTTACCCTTTATAGGTCTATATAGGAGCTTATGTAGCGTTTTCTAGCCCCTTATCTATAGTAAAGTATAATTATAAGTATATATCGCTACTACATAGATTTCTAGTTATAAGTATAGTAATAGTTTTAAGAATATATAAAGATATCTTGCCTTTACCTTTATAATTATAGTAATCCTTTCTCCTTTACGATTTTAAGCCTAGGTATTTAGCGCGGATAGCTTAATTTAAATACTAAGTATTCAAATAAGCTCTTGAAGTTCTAGGTATTTTAAGATCTTATTTTTATACTTAAATACCTTAATTATTACGCTAATTTCCCTCTCGGGAGAGTTAATAAACCAGGTATTATAGGAATATATAGTAATGTATTAGGTTATAGATAGATTAATACTAACTAGGGGGCTCTGCGCGTGGGCGCGCGGGAGCGGTTTATGTACGCGGCCAGGCGGTGACTAACGGCAGTATATAGGATATAGGTATAGTATAGTAATACTAGGTAAATACCCTTATTAAGATTCTTATTAATTAATCCTTAAGGTAGTAATCCTAGGTATAACCTAATAATCTATTTATAAATAGTAATAGGGTTATAAAGCCTCTATACCTTTACTTAAATAAGTAGAAGTCTAGGGCTATTTATCTCCCTAGTATTCAAGTAGTAATACTCTCTCTTAGTATTTAGTAAACTGAATATATTACCTTTCCTAGCCTATAAGTATTATAATCTATTATTATAATAGGTATCCTACTCTTTACCCTTACTCTATATATTACTACGTCTGATTAGTATATAGTAGCTCCTCTAGTGTAGCTAGGTTATAAGTACTAGCTGCTATAACTCCCTTTTTTATATTTCCTTCTTATTAATATAGTATATATATTATATTATAGGGGAGTTAGTATAACGTTATTATAAAATACTACTTATGTTATAGGAATAAGAGGTAATATAATATAGTGTAATATATTAATGCTAACTAGGAGGCTCCGCGCGTAGGCGCGCGGGAGCGGTCTATATACGCAGCTAGGCGGTAACTAACAGCAGTATATAGGATATAACCTATAGTATAGTAATATCTGCCCCTCTATAAAAGAGTAATGGTCCCTATTGCTACGCGCGCGCAAACGCTATATATATAGAGGCGCGGGCGAATAATACTATTATAGTAATTAATAGCGATAACCTATTCCTATAACCCATAGCTTCGCCCACCCGAGGCGGCGCGAAGGGGGTAAATCCATAGGTTAATAATTATCTATCCCGTCGCTATAATAGCCCTCTAAAGCGTAGTTATTATTATAGCTATCGCTATAGCTATTAGCATAACCGCTACTATAGCTATAGGCGTAAACGCTAGCGTGGCTATTAGTAGTATAGCTATTAGCGTAACTATTAGCAGCGCAGCTATCGCTATATTTAGCCTTATAGTCGTAGTTGCTTACGAAGTCCTCGCTATATTTAGTAGCGTAGTTATTACTAGCGGTATCGCTACTATAGTTAGTATAGTTATTACTAGTAGTATTATCGCTACTATATTTAGCGCGGTCGTGGATATTAGCATTACTATAGCTATATTTAGCGGCGTTAGCATTGCTTAAGCTATCTTTAGAGCCCTTAAATAGAGAGTCTTCCCTATTATTATTATTACTACCTATAGAGCCTTCCTTATTACTTATAGAGTCCTTATCGCTTATATTATCTATCCTATAGTTAGCGAAGCCTATATAGCTAAATTCTCTAAAGTTAAAGTTCCTTAGTACTATATAATATATCTTATAAAAGTATAGGCGCTATGGTATTATAGTAGGTAGTAGTTAGAAAGATATATTATACCTAAAGCTAGATCCTAATAGTATAGAGGTGGCTAGAACCGTTAGTAATATAGGGGCAGTCCGCAGGATAGGGGCGCTTCGAACCAGCAGGGGCGCTAGTATATATAGCCCGAAGCGGCGTAGCTCTATAGGTAGTTAAGGGGGTGCGTAAAGGCGAGTAGCGATAAGGGAGGCAGCTTAGCTAGTAAGGGTAGCGGCATAGTAGAGACTCTATAGGAACAGTAGCGCGGACTTCTTAGTTACCTCGGCATTAGTATTAGCGTCATAAGGGGATTTAGAACCTTTTAGAAGGGTAGTAGAGCTATCTATAGGGGTATTAGAGCTATTAAGAGGGATACTAACTCGCGTAGAGTAGGGCTAGGAGCCCTCTCGTGCTCATAGCATACGTATATATAACGAAGGGTTATGAATATATTAAAATAGGGCGTTACGGGAGGAGAAGTTAGCATAGCAGAGTCTATAGCAGTAGCGTTAGTATTATTAAGGGCCGTAGTTATTTATAAGTATATAGCGGAATAATGCGTTTTTACTACGAAAGTTAGTAGCGCTAAATTTATAGCAGGGCAGCGGAGGCGTAGGGCGAGACTAGCCTAGCGAAAGGGTCTTAATTAATAGCTATTACGAAGGGTCCTAAGGCGTATATAGGTATTAGGAGTATTAGCGTTAGCGCTAGTAGCGTTAGTAACGCTAGTAGTATTAGTAATACCTCGCGAGATCTCGCGAAGTGATAAAGAAGTCTGCTATTATGCGTATATTAGTAGTAGTATAAATAAGTGCTAGTAATAGTATATTAGCGTTAGTAGTTTTTAAAAAGAAGAAGTAGCTTATTAACTTATTATAATATATTCGCTATTATAGGGTAATTAACTATATTAGTTATATAGATTGAAGTGACTATGGCTATACTACTAGATATTATAGGAATAAGAGGTAATATAATATAGTATAATATATTAATACTAACTAGGAGGCTTCGCGCGTAGGCGCGCGGGAGCGGTCTATATATATAGCTAGGTAGTAACTAATAGCACCATATAGGATATAACCGATAGTATAGTAGCACCTTAGGTCCCCTTTAATATATACTCGAGGATATATTAATTATAGATATCTAGGACCTTTGCTATATAGGTCCTATTATATTATTAGAGGTATTATTAATCTAGTTTATTATCCTAATCTACCCCCTTCTTCTTTAGCTATCTATAAGATATAAGATTACTAACTATTACATTATAATATATAGCGTTATTAAGGTAGAGGGTAGATTAATACCCTCCTAGTCTAACTATATTTATAATTATAAATCTATATCTTTTAATAAGTATTAGCTTAGATTCCGCGAGGATAAAGCCTTTATTATAAGTATTTTAGAGGGTTTTAAACTAAGTAAAGTTATTTAAAATATAAACTATTAATTCTAAATCTAGTAATATTAATTTAAATAGCTTATAATTATAAGCTACTAAAAGTACTACTCTCTTAGGTCTAGTCTTTCCTTAATACCTTATTAAGAGTTATGAGTTCTTTATAGAGATCTTTTAATAATTAATCTTATTTATTAATTCCCCTTTATATTATTTCTTAACTAACCTAGTAATAGCCTTATTTAGAGTCTAATAGTTTAATACCTTATTAATAAAGATATACTAGTACTTTAATAAGAAATAATAAGATATAGAGTATATATTATACTTACTAGTTCCCTTCTTCTAGTTACCTTATTAGCTATTAAACTCTTTATTAGTCTATTTCTTTCTTAAGTTACTTTATAATTATAGAGGTTTTAATATATAAATAAGGACATTAGTTATAATTAACCTAAACGCCCCTCCTTTCATAATATATAACCTAGAGCCTACTAGATTAAGTATATAAGAAATCTCTCTATATATACTCTTTATAAGATTAGATAACTTTAAAGTTTTATTATTCATATCTCTCTTATAAATTAACTTATATATTATTACTTATAGCACGAGGGGCGTTTAGTAAGTACGATAAATAAAGTTATAGAATTATTCTAACTTATTATTACCCTCTATTACTTTAATAGCTCTTAGCTCTAATATAGCTACTTTATATTTGATAAGTTATTTAGAAGCTATTTTATATATTATAATCTTCTCTTTAGTAGGGACTTAAAGGGCTTTAATATATATCTCTCGAGTAGCTTTAAGCTAATAGATCTTATTAATCCCTACTCCTATTCTTAACTAAATAATATCCTTAGTAATTAAACTCTTTATAATAAAATAGGTTTAATAATACTTAGAATAAACTATATCTTAAATATATTTCTTAAACTAGATTATAACTTTATATAACTCTTTAATCTCCTTTATCGTATTCTTACATATTACTATATATATAAAATATATATATTAGTCTTATTTAATTAAGTTATTAAATAATTTAGCTAGCTTAGACTTAGTAAGAGAAATATATCCTAAGTCCCCCTAAGTAATTATCTATATAGGAGTTAATAATACTCCTATATTATTAGAGGAAGTATTATTTACTAAGAGGTTAGCCTTCTAGAGATAATCTTAGAACTTTAGCTTTATTAGAGGGGTTTTTAAAATAGCTTTAAGATCCTCCTTTCTAATATTATCTAAGTTAATATACTCCTATAGTTTTATTAACTTAAGCTTATACTAGGTTTAATCCTACTAGAGGAGCTAATTACTTAGATTATATAATTCTAATAAGAAGCCAGAGGTTCTAGAGGCTCTAGAGGTATTAGTAAGTATAGGCTTACTATAGGGTTATATATTAATAATATATAAATAACTTTAATACTCTAGATTTATCTAGATAGCTTTAATTAGTATAATATATAAATATTAAACTATTAATTATTAAATTATATAGTATAGGGGTATAAAAGTAACTAAAAACTTAATATTTAACTATCTTAAAAACTCTATATATAGATCTAGGGGGGATTTATATCTAAAACTAGCTAATATAGATATCGCCTAATTTAGCTAGATTTCGCGCTACTTTTGCATATATATTACGCCCTACTACGCGCGCCTAGGGGGTCGATTTAATAATATAGTCCCTATAGCGCGTTAGCCTCGGGAACCCTAGGGGTATAGGGTTAAGTCGCGCGTAGTATAGCAGGGTATACCTAGTATCCTGGCTAAGTAGGTAATTATAGATAATTATAGTAGTAATAGGGGGGTGATATTATAGCGCTATATATGCTTAAGTATAGCTATATTTAGAGCCTTCGTTCTAAATATCCTATACCTTTTGCCCGTATAGCGTAGGGGAAAACGTCTAAAGGATAGCTATACTCTTAAGCCTAAAGGGCCTATATATAATAGCGTAGCCTATAACATCTACTACCTCTTAAAAGTAATATAGTAGCTTAGTACTACGTATTACCTATAGATAAATAGAGAACTAAAGTAAGGAAATTAAGAGATCTAAGCCTACTTATATAACTATATAACCTAGTTATAAAAGAACTAGGGATATAACTTATTAGCTACTTAGATAGCCCTTAGTAGTAGAGATAATACTATAAGTAAAATAAGTAGCTTCTTCTTAAAATATAGCTACTATTTATATCTAATTTTAATTATAGAGGTGCGTAGTAACTAAAAGACTCTTAGAGATATTACTATATAAAAGCTAAGGGAATATTATAAGAGATTATATAAGAGATTATACTATATATAATAATAATAATATAAGAGCTATATTGAGCTCGGAATTACGCCGCAGCCCCTTCGCAAAAACATTATAATAAATTCACCTAGTTCGCAGGCATAATTCGGGAAATACTATATAGGTATTTAACTTATACCCTCTACTAGTTAAGGAAAATAATATAGGAACCCTATATGTTCCTATTACTTATAAGCAAACCCTCTAAATATCATAAAGTCGGACGCGCGCTATACTAGGGCTAATTATATTAGAGCTAAATAGGCTACTAAGGCTCTCGTGGCTTAGAAACACCCTCGCTAAACCTTCTAGTAAGGTGCTACGAAAGCTACTATATAAGATAACTCCTTAACCTAAAAGGTTAACCTTCTAGTAAGGTACTAAAGGTTAATACTACTATATAAGAGGTAACTCCTTAACTAGAGAGGTCTTTCCTAAGAGGTTCTTATAGCTAGAAGCATAAGAAGCTCTACTATAAGCAGGGCCTTATACCTCTCCCTTATCCTTATCCTTATCCCTTAACTATATTAATACTAGACTTTATATATAAATACGCTAAGCCCGAGCGAGGCACGCCCTTTAGTATAAATAATATAGAGGGGATCGCTAGAGAGTTTAGCCTTAATATAATTAATAAAACCCGCTCTTTTATTAACTACTCTGCTATATATAGAGAGCATATTATTAGTATAGCCCTTAAGAGGGCTTACCTTAATACCCCTATAGGGGACTTTATAAGGCGTAATAGTATTAGAGCTAAGTAAGCAAACTTAGTAGTAGAAGTTTAATAGGTTGTTATATACCCTATAGAGTAGCCCTTCTTTAAGCAGGTCCTCTATATTACTAAGGTAGAGGCGGCCTAGGTAACCTAGGTAAACGTTAGTAAGTATAGCTTATGCTAACTACTTTAATATAGAGAGGGCATTACTAATAACGGTATAGTAAAGATAGTAATAACTTCTAGCAGACGAAGCGGTAATAGAGGCGGTATTTAATAGCAGCGCGGGTAGTATACGAGAGGAAAAGCTAATAGTTTCGTAGTTTAAATAATTAAAAACTATATTATTATTAATATAAAGTTAAAGATCGTGAGGCTATAGGTATATATAAGTGCGGCTATAGTTAGGAGAGTTACGATTATATAACTAAAGGCTATATATTATTAGGAGGCGCGGAGTTAGAAGGTCTGTTGTACTTAAGCAGGTAAAATCACTATGCAGTGGCTAGAGGCCATAAGAGCTATAAAATAGAGGTTAATTACATAATATAGTATTATTAGCACTATCTATGCTATATAAAGAAACCTCTAGAAAGCTATAAAAACTTATTAAGTTTACTACCTTTAATAAAGTTAAACCTTAGATAAATTAAGGTTATGCTTTTACTTAATAAAACACCTAATAAGAAAATAAGTAGGTTAGCTTAGTAAGTAGCTAATATAGAAACTAAGGCTTAAATATAAGTAACGAGCCTATCCCCCTAGAATACTCTCTCTCTCTCTCTTACTCTCTTACTTAGAGACCTTAATACTAAGTTATTTATACCTATTATTTTCCCTTTAAGCTATCGATTACATAACGTAACCTAAGGAATATATTTAAGATATAATAAAAATAGCTTAAGTTATATTAGATAATAATAGTATAAGGATACTATAAATAAGTATTACTAGCCTATAGAATACTCAAATATTAGAGATGAAATTTAGTTATATATATAAGCTATTATAAGTCCCTAAGGCCTTATAAAAAGCTTAACTAGATTTACTATAGGTATGTCATTATAAAGATTATATTACTCTATATAATTAAACTAAAGATACTTATAGCTATATATTTATACTTTTATTATAATATATTAAAGCATATAAGCTCTAATTTAGCGCTAAAATAATTCTCTAATAGCTATTCTCTCCTACTAGTAGTTAAGAATTTAAAAGAGAAAAATAACTAATAGAGAGTATTAATACTACTATATAGAAGTACTAAGAGTGTAAGTAGTGCTACTTTATTTTAGTAAAGCAATAGGGATTTACTTAAAAGATATAGGAGCCTCTAGAAGCATTCTAAGAAATAAAAGCACTTAATAGTTATAAATAAAGGTACAGCTTTATTAAGATATATAATAATAGCCCTAAGTTTACTATAGCTAAGCGCTGGCTATAAGGGTGGGAAGGGGGGTAATATTATAAGCTAAACCTAGGCCTTAGTCTCTAGCTTATCAGAGCCCCATAATAATTCTGCTATATATGACTACTATAGCTATAAAGCCCCTTAGCTATATACTCTCTATATAAACTCTGCTTCTCTATTCCCTAGCTTAAAATAATTAATTAATAGCACCCGTAAGTTAAGTAAACTCTAGGCTTAGCCCCTTATACTTATAAATATATTAACTTCTTATAATACTTTAAATATATTAAATAAATACATAGAGATAGCCTTATGATTTCAATAAGTATGATAATAAGTAATTAAGATTTATAAAAACTAAAGTTATATTATTATATAATAATATTAATCTATTATATAATTAAAGGTTAAAGTTAAAATTAAATAAGTATATTAACTATAGTTATATGAGCTAAGCTATCTTTATATATAATTATAGTATATTAAAATCTTCTTATAAATATATTAGCCCCTTGTGCTGCTTTAGGACCCTTCTAACCTATAATTAAATAGTACGTTTAGTATTACGCTGCGCGCGGAGCGCCTAAGGGAGACGCTCACCCCTTGATCGGGGTGCCCGCTACTTATAGTTATAACTATCGGATTATATAGTATAGGGCTGCAAAAGTGACTAAAAATTGATATACAACTATCCTCAAAGCTCTATATATGGATCCGGGCGGAATTTACGCTTAAAACTAGCTATAATAGATATTACCTAATATAGCTAGATTTAGCGATGCTTTTATACGTATATTATACTCTATTATATACGCCTAGGGGTTAGGTTAATAATTCCCTTTAGATATAATATAATATAGTATAACTAGCTAACTTTACTAATTAATACTAAAGCGCTTAAATCTAGTATATTTAAAGTTATCTAATACTTTATTTAATTATCTTAAACGCTCCTATATACTTATATATATAAGCGCCTAGTATTATTTAGAATAATCCCTCATAGTATATCTATTTATCCTTAAGTTTATTACTTAGTAGGCTATCTAGGAGGTTAGCTTTGTGCCCTTAAAAGCAGTGCCTACGAGGGCGAAGTTAAGGGTATTTATAGTATCCTAGGGGTTATCCCTTTACTATTATCCTCTGTTATTATCCTTATAATATTATAAGGTTATTTAGGTAGTAGTTAAGTAGCTTAAGGTCTTACTTACCCTTCTCTTTATCTTATATACCCTTATATTATAGGTGTCTTTGCTTAAGGCTTTATAGTAATAAGAGGGATCTTAGGAGAGTTAAATTACTAAGGAGGAGAGGCTTCTAAGGTATTAGATATCTTCCCCTTTATAGTTAATAGCTTACCTTCTATTATAATACTATAGGGAACGGTAGAGGTACCCCTTTAGTTCTAAGTATTATATTTAGACTTAGCGCTACTCGTAGTCGTACGCTACTCCTCCCTCTTCTAGGTTTTATAATTAGGTATAACTTACTAAGAAGGCCTAGGTATATAATAAACCTCTTGTAAGACTATTATAAGAGGGCTTTAATAAAGCTATCTACTATAAGCTCTACTAAAGGGGTATAAATAACCTTAATATATCCCTTAATAACTTCTTAATATCGCTAGTAGTTAAAATAATTAATATAGTAGAGTCTAGTTTATAGCTAAACTATCTCCTTTATAATAAGGCTTATAGTCTAAAGGTTATCATACTAAATCGTGACTTTTGGCGTAGTATTAATAGTTATAATTATAAATACGGGAGGTTTATTATTTAAGAGAGAGACTTATAGGGCTATAATTAGCTAGCGTATAAAGAGTCCCTATTTACCTACTTATAAGAGGGCTCGAAGCTCTGCTTCTATAGTTAATATTATAACTATATTCTACTTGTTTACCCTCTATAAGATTATTCCTCTAAATAGCTTTATAGCGAATAATTATAAACTCTTTCTATCTAGGGTATTATTAGTAACACTCGTATCTAATACTACTTTAAGACCTTTAGTTAATCCCTCGGGGACTCTATTCTCTAGGTATAGTCCCTTTATATATATAAAGTATTATATAATATCGTTTACTACTATATAGTAATAAGGCCCGGGGTTTTAGTTAAATCTAGCGAGTTTACTAACTATAAATAAGATATTAGGTCTAGGTATTATTATAGTATATAAGAGGGACTGTACTTTCTACTAATACCTCGTAATCTTACCCTTTATCGCCTCTTTATTATAGGGTAGGAGTTCGTCTTATACTATTAGGGTTTTAGAATCTCTTATAGGCTTATTATTAAGGGGTTTTTATAGTTTCTTAAAGAAGAATAACTATAATAGCTATAGGTTATAATTAGATTAGTTTTATATAACTTTAACCCCTAGAAACTACTAGATATCCTTACCTCCTTTAAGGTAATATTATAGGTAAAGTTTATAAATTAGTACTCTAGCCCTTAACTCTTTAAGTAGGGGGTATATAAATATATATTTATTAATATAGAAGAAGAATGGCCTCTGGCTACTGCATAGTGATTTTACCTGCTTAAGTGCAATAGACCTTCTAACTCCGCACCTCCTGATAATACATAGCCTTCGGTTATGTGATTATAACTCTCCTAACTATAGCCGTACTTATGCGTACCCATAGCCTCACGATCTTTAACTTTATATTAATAATAACGTGGTTTTTAATTATTTAAACTATGAAACTATTAACTTTTCCTCTCGCATACTACCCGCGCTACTAATACTACCTCTATTACTGCTTCGTCCGCTAGAAGTTATTACTATCTTTATAGCTATACCGTCGTTAGCAACGCTGTCTCTATTCAGCGCAAGCTATACTTACTAACCCCTAATAGGCCTAAGGTGCCTAGGCCGCCTCTACCTTAGCAATGTAGAGGACCTACTCGAAGAAGGGCTACTCTATAGGGTATATAATAACCTACCGAACTTCCGCTACTAAGTTTACTTACTTAGCTCTAATACTATTACGCCTTATAGAGTCCCCTATAAGGGTATTAAGGTAAGCCCTCTTAAGGGCTATATTAATAATACGCTCTCTATATATAGCGGAGTAGTTAATAAAGGAGCGGGTTTTATTAATTATATTAAGGCTAAACTCTCTAGCGATCCCCTCTATATTATTTATACTAAAGGGTATACCTCGCTTAGGCTTAGTATATTTATATATAGGGTCTAGTGCTAATATAGTTAAGGGATAAGGATAAGGAAGAGGGAGAGGTATAAGGCCCTGCTTATAGAGCTTCTTATACTTCTAGCTATAAGAACCTCTTAGGAAAGACCTCTTTAGTTAACGAGTTACCTCTTATATAGTAGCGTTTATAATACCTTGCTAGAAGGTCGACCTTTTAGGTTAAGGAGTTATCTCATATAGTAGCTTTTATAGCACCTTACTAGAAGGTTTAGCGAGGGCGTTTCTAGGCTATAAGAGCCTTAGTAGCCCGTTTAGCTCTAATATAATTAGCCCCGGTGTAGCGCGCGTCCGACTTTATACAAGGGTTTACTTATAAGTAGTAGGAATATATAGGGTTCCTATATTATTTTCCTTAACTAGTAGAGGGTATAAATTAAAATACCTATATAGTATTTCCCGAATTATACCTGCGAACTAGGTGAATTTGTTATAGTCTTTTTGCGAAGGGGCTGCGGCGTAATTCCGAGCTCAATAGAAGAAGAATAGGATCTTATTATTATACTAATAGTAGTTTTTACTAGCTACTCGCTTAAACCTATATATTAGAAGACCTATTTCTAAGTACTATTACTATAATAGTAGTAATTAGCGAAGTCTATAGAGGGCTTTAAATAGCTTTAGAACGTAGCTAATCTTATAATACCTAGGCGCTATCTCTATATAGACTTCCTTATTAAAGTTAGTATAGATAAAGGTATTAGCTACGTTATACTATATGAGGTTTATATTAAATCAATTTATAACTAGGATTAAGGTCCTAAAGAATATCCCTCCTAGGGTTATGATATATATCCCTAAGATTATAAGGCTATTAATCTCCTCTTATAACGAGTCTCGCCCTAACTCTAACTAGCCTTCTATATTTATCTAGTTTATAGGTATATACCTAGTAATAACTAAGGACTTTATACCCTTATACTATTATATCAAGTATCTTAATTTATAATTTAAACTACTTATAGCTATTTAGATATAAAACTTTAGCTTCTCTAAACTTATCCCCTAGTAAGTAACTAGCTAATTAGCTATAAGATAAGAGTAATAATAGTAGATCCCTCTAGCGGGTTCCTAATAGGAACCTCTTTAACCTATCTATAGCGGAATTATTTATCGCTTTTAGACTAAGTAGGGGGCCCCTAGCTTTATAGCTTAATACCTATCTATACTCCTTATTAATACTAGGTTAGCTAGGCTATAAGTAAGTATAGAGGTTATCTTATTACTAAGTTTTACTTAGCTTTATATTAGCTAGGAACGCTACCTTATAAGAGGTCCTTAAAGTTATTCTAAACTTCTTAGATTTAGTAGTATTAGTAGAATTAGTAGTATTGGTATTAGTAATACTAGCCCTATACCCCTTTACCTTAGGATCCTCTACTACTAAGAAGAATAATAAAGGGGGAGATTAAGGTAAAGTAATAAGCTAGAACTTAGCTTAGGAGTATTTAAATTTATCTTAACTTAGCTAGGGCTTAGTAAGTATATTAACCTTATTTATATCTATGTATTTTATTAATAGTAACTATTTAGCTTCTTTATTATCCTTAGCGTTATCTAGACGTAGCGCCTATAAGAGCTTTATAAACCTAATAATATTATTATAATCATCCCTAATATCCTCTTAGTTTATCTCTTAGAGGTTATCTATTTACTTATTAATATTACCACTAAATTTTCAGGTCTTATTAAATCCAATGTCTTATATAGTAATGACCTCTCGCTTAGCTAGGTATTATATTTAATATAAGTTAGAGGAGGTATAGCTTATAAAGTATCTAATGTAAGCCCTTAGGTTAAACCGCTAAAATTAGTTTTAATATAGCTAGGCTTACCTAGTTATTATAAAGACGTTATAGCTATATTTACAAAGGTAGGAGATATCTAGCATAGTAGTATTACTTTTTATAAGTCTATATAGGAGCTTATATAGCGTTTTCTAGCCCCTTAACTATAATAAGGTATAATTATAAGTATATATCGCTAGTATATAGATTTCTAGCTATAGGTATAATAATAGTTTTAATAATATATAAAGATATCTAGCCTTTGCTTTTATAATTATAGTAATCCTCTCTCCTCTACTATTTTAAGCTTAGGTATTTAGTACGAATAGCTTAATTTAAATACTAAGTATCTAAATAAGCTCCTTAAGTTCTAGGTACTTTAGGATCTTATTATTATACTTAAATACCTTAATTATTATACAAGAGTTCCCTCTCGAGAGAGTTAATAAACTAGGTAAATACCCTTATTAAGGTTCTTATTGGTTAATCCTCGAGGTAGTAGTTCTAGGCGTAACCCAATAGTCTATTTATAAACAGTAATAGGGTTATAAAGCCTCTATACCCTTATTTAAATAAGTAAAGGGATAGGGCTATTCGTCTCCCTAGTACTAAAGTAGCGATACCCTCTCTAAGCGTTTAATGGATTTAATATATTATCTTTCCTAGCCTATAGGTATTATAATCTATTATTATAATAAGTATCCCGCCTTTTACCCTTGCTCTACGCGTTATTACTTCTAGTTAGTATATAGTAGCCTTTCTAACATAGCTAAGTTATAAGTACTAGTTACTATAACTCTCTTTTTAATACTTCCTTCTTATTAATATAGTATACATATTATATTATAGGGGAGTTAGTATAACGTTATTATAAAATACTACTTAGGTCTTCTTTAATATATACTCAAGGATATATTAATTATAGATATCTAGGACCTTTGCTATATAGGTCCTACTACGTTATTAGAGGTATTATTAATCTAATTTATTATCCTAATCTACCCCCTTCTTCTGTAGGTATCTATAAGCTATAAGATTACTAACTATTACGTTATAATATATAGCGTTATTAAGGTAGAGGGTAGATTAATACCCTCCTAGTCTAACTATATTTATAATTATAAATCTATATCTTTTAATAGGTATTAGCTTAGATTCCGCGAAGATAAAGCCTTTATTATAAGTATTATAGAGGGTTTTAAACTAAGTAAAGTTATTTAAAATATAAACTATTAATTCTAAATCTAGTAATATTAATTTAAATAGCTTATAATTATAAGCTACTAAAAATACTACTCTCTTAGGTCTAGTCTTTCCTCAATACCTTATTAAGAGTTATTAGTCCTTTATGGAGATCTTTTGGCCTCTAGCCACTGCATAGTGATTTTACCTGCTTAAGTGCAATAGACCTTCTAACTCCGCGCCTCCTAATAATATATAGCCTTTGGTCACGTGATCGCAACTCTCCTAACTATAGCTATACTTATATATACCTATAGCCTTACGATCTTTAACTTTATATTAATAATAACGTGGTTTTTAATTATTTAACTTATAAAACTATTAACGTTTCCTCTTGCGCACTACCTGCGCTGCTAATACCGCCTCTATTACCGCTTCGTCCGCTAGCTATACTATTATTAGCAACGCTCTCTCTATATTAAAGCAGTTAGTATAAGCTATACTTACCGACGTTCGCCTAGGCTACCTAGGCTACCTCTACCTTAGTAATATAGAGGACCTGCTCGAAGAAGGGCTACTCTATAGGGTATATAATAACCCGCTAAACTTCTACTACTAAGTTTACTTGCTTAGCTTTAATACTATTATACCTTATAGAGTCCCTTATAGGGGTATTAAGGTAAGCCCTCTTAAGGGCTATACTAATAATATGCTCTCTATATATAGCGGAGTAGTTAATAAAGGAGCGGGCTTTATTAATTATATTAAGGCTAAACTCTCTAGTAATCCCCTCTATATTATTTATACTAAAGGGCGTGCCTCGCTTAGGCTTAGCGTATTTATATATAGGGTCTAGTATTAATATAGTTAAGGGATAAGGATAAGGAAGAGGGAGAGGTATAAAGCCCTACTTATAGAGCTTCTTATACTTCTAGCTATAAGAACCTCTTACGAAAGACCTCTTTACTTAAGGAGTTACCTCTTATATAGTAGCATTCACCTTGCTAGAAGGTCGACCTTTTAGGTTAAGGAGTTATCTTATATAGTAGCTTTTATAGCACCTTACTAGAAGGTTTAGCGAGGGCGTTGCTACGAGAGCCTTAGTAGCCCGTTTAGCTCTAATATAATTAGCCCCGGTATAGCGCGCGTCTAACTTTATATAGTAATATTTAGAGGGTTTGCTTACGAGTAGTAGGAACGTATAGGGTTCCTATATTATTTTCCTTAACTAGTAGAGGGTATAGGTTAAAATACCTATATAGTATTTCCCGAATTATGCCTGCGAAATAGGTGAATTTGTTGTAGTCTTTTTGCAAAGGGGCTGCGGCGTAATTCCGAGCTCATTAGAGATCTTCTAATAATCAATCTTATTTACTAATTCCCCTTTATATTATTTCTTAATTAACCTAGTAATAGCCTTATTTAAAGTCTAATAGTCTAATACCTTATTAATAAAGATATACTAGTACTTTCATAAGAAATAATAAGATATAGAGTATATATTATACTTACTAGTTCCCTTCTTCTAGTTACCTTATTAGCTATTAAACTCTTTATTAGTTTATTCCTTTCTTAAGTTCCTTTATAATTATAGAGGTTTTATTATATAAATCAGGATATTAGTTATAATTAACCTAAACGCCCCTCCTTTTATAATATATAACTTAGAGCCTACTAGATTAAGTATATAAGAAATCTCTCTATATATACTCTTTATAAGATTAGATAACTTTAAAGTTTTATTATTAATATCTCTCTTATAAATTAACTTATATATCATTTCTAATAGCACGAGGGGCGTTTAGTAAGTAGTATAGATAAAGTTATAAACCTATTCTAACTTATTATTACTCTCTACTACTTTAATAGCTCTTACCTTTAATATAGCTACTTTATATCTTATATATTATTTAGAAGCTATTTTATGTATTATAATCTTCTCTTTATAAGGGATTTAAAGGACTTTAATATATTTCTCTCGGGTAGCTTTAAGCTAATAGATCTTATTAATCCCTACTCTCGCTCTTAAGTAAGTAATACCCTTAACAATTAAATTCTCTAGAATGAAATAGGTTTAATAATACTTAGGATAAACTATCTCTTAAATATAATCCTAAACTAGATTATAATCTTATATAACTTCTTAATCTCTTTTACCTCCTCCTTATATATTATTATATATATAATATAAAGATACTAGTCTCGCTTCATTATTTTAGAAAATAATCTAGCTATCTTAGACCTAGTAGGGGAGACTTATTCTAAATCGCCCTAAGTAATTTTCTATATAAGAGTTCATAATACTCCTAATTTATTAAAATAGGTATTTATTACTAAGAAGTTAGCTTTTTAGAGGTAGTTTTAAAACTTTAGCTTTAGTAGGGGGGTTTTTAGGATAGCCTTAAGGTCCTCCTTCTTAGTATTATCTAGGTTGATATACTCTTATAATCCTATTAGCTTAAGCCTATACTAGGATTAATCCTACTAGAGGGGCTAATTACCTAGACTATATAGTCCTAATAAGAGGCTAGAGGCTCTAGAGGCTCTAGAGGTATTATAGAAAGTAGGCTTACTATAGGTTTATATATTAATAATATATAAGTAAATTTAATACTATAGATCTATCTAAATAGCTTTAATTAGTATTATATATTAAATTTAGACTATTAATTATTAAAGTATATAATATAGAGCTAAAAAAGTAACTAAAAGTCAATATATAACTATTTTAAAACTCTATATATAGGTCCAGGCGAAATCTATACCTAAAACTAGCTATAGTAGATATTACTTAATTTAGCTAGATTTCGCGCTGCTTTTGCGCGCATATTATGCTCCACTACGCGCGCCCAGGGTATCACCATACTATAGGTTATATCCCATATACTACTATTAGTCACTACCTAGCCGCGTATATAGTATAACAACAAGGATCCTATGCATAGTTAGGGGTTCGAAACCGGGGTCAAACGAGCATATTATTTATAATTATATAAGCAAAGCTATCCTTATACCTAATTATAATATAACCCGCGCTCCTATTATATACCTTCATATATAGATAAGCCCTTATATTACTTATAACGCCTCTAACCTATATACTATCTAATATTATCCTACGATCGCGCCTACTTAGTATTATTATAATATAGCGCTACTCGTAGTTTTAATACTCCTCCTCGCTAAGAGCCTAGTTTTATAAAGCTTAAGTAGCCTTAGTATACTCCTCTATAGTACTGCTAGCCCTAAATAGCCTTATATTACTCTTCTTATAGAGTTATCTAAAACCTATCCTCCTAAGTAGCTTTATAAGTAAGTTAGCTATATTATCTACTTTTAATATATATTTAAAATTAACCTCGCCCTACTTAGTAACTTCTTATATAAAGTAATTATAAACTTATATATACTTTATATAGTTATTTATAAACTCCCTTAAGATCTACGCTAAGTTTACTTAGGAAGTTATATATCTAAAGCGCTTCTAAAGTAATAAATCATACTATATAATACGTAGCCTCCATAAATAACTTAGAGACTATTACCTATTATTAGAATCTCTATGAGATTAGCCTATTAGCTATAAAAAACACCTAACCTATTCCTAAACGCGCTATATCCTTATAGCTAATATAATCGGTATTAATAAAAATATAAAGACGCCTTTTACTTAGGTCTCTATCCCTATGCTTATTATTATAACTTGTCCCTAAAAAGGGTTTTATACTAATATATTATATTAAGCGCTCTTTACCCTTTACTATATAATTTATTTAGATAATAGGAGAATTATACCTATAGCCCTATACTAAAAGAGAGATCTAGCTATATTATAAGCGCTCTAAAGCTAACTTTACTAAGTACTCTCTAGTACTATACTTAGAGTTCTAGGTCTAGTATAATACCTACGCTAGGAACTATAAAGTTAAGCGCCCCTATATTAATAAGTATATTTATAAACCTAACCTTTATTCGACACTCCCTTATTATATCTATTAAATATATCTCTAAACTAATAATAATCTTCTAATATTCCTTATTAAAAGTAAGTTATATACTAAGGAAGTTATTAAGCACCCCGAGGTTATAAACCTTTATCTTACCGCTTATATACTTATGCATAACGCTAAGAGCTACTTCTAGTCAATATACTAGGATATTATTAATACATATAGCTACTATAATATTAAGAGTCTTATTGCGAGGGGTTAGACCTGAGTTTATTTAACATAAGGTCGCTACAATACTATTTATTTAAGCTAAAGAGGAAAAAGGGGAAGTTTTCCTCTCTAGTAAAGATTTCGCTAGTCCATAGGGAATAACTAGGTAAGCCCTAGGTAAGCCTTAGGTAGCTCCTTAAGGTAATAAACCTAGGTAGAAGCCTAGGTAGGCTTAACCTAGGTATAGCTTATAATACTATCCCCCTTCCTAGCTAGCTCCCCCCTAGGTATAGGCCGGGTTGCTATTATTATCTATAACTAGTCTATATAGGGCCTTATACCTATCTACTATAGCAGTCTCTATAATAGCCTCTATAAGCTCCTAGGTAAGCTTTATATACCCCTCCTACTTAACTAGGACCTCGTATCTCTACCCTCGCCTAACTACTTTCTATTATACTATATATATCTCCTCTATATACTACTTAAGTTCTCTATTATTAGTTATAATTAGTAGTAGCTAGGGGTTTATTCTTATCTATATAGGTAAGGGGTCCTCTAGTACCCTCTAGAGGAGGTCTATATAGAACCTTAGGTAGATATTACTAGGTATATCTAACTTAATAATATATAGGCTTAGGACTCCGACTATAGTATATTTATAATATAACTACGATAGCTTCTTACTAGGCTAAGGGCTCCTATAGTTAGCTATTAAAAACTAGACCTTATTACCTACTTAGTACTCCTCCGTAAGTATCCTATACTGATTTTTATTCTCCTTACTATACTATTAAGTAGCTATAATACTTACTTAAATAAAGTCTACTACCTCCTATAGTCTTATTACTAGGAGGGTAGCTACTATATCCCTCGAGGGGACTTCTTTTACTATATTATCTACTATAAGTATAAGGTTAGTATAATACCTATATTCTAAGAAGAATAGCAAGAGCCTAGTTATACTACTAACCTTATTATAGAGCGCTAGCTAAGTAGTAAGTAGGAGCTACCCCTAGTTATCCTATACCTAGGTTATAAACGCGCATTAGATAGCTTATATCTCCTAGTTCTATCTCTTAGTATTACTATTAGTCTATAGGTAGTAAGTAGTACTTAATAGCCTCCTTATACTAATAAGGTAGTAGAATTTAGCCTAGAAGTAGCTTACCTAGTTAGACCCTTGATTACTAATAATACTATATAGGAACCTATAGAACTAGAAGTAGGAGGTAAGGACCTAGTAGGTATAAGCTTCTACCTCTATAATACCTATCTCCTCTAGTATTACTAACTTACCTAGCTTATTTACTATAACCTATAAGATATTATATAAATATCCCATAAAACCCTATATAAAGAAGACCTACAAAATACATAATAAATAATAATACTTAATAATATACTATATAATATAGCACAGTATATTACAGTATTAATTATACT